>MU774624.1:20191-31975 GCA_026770625.1 Nicotiana glauca
TTTCTTTCTCTCTCCCCTCGCCTCCCCCATCTTGTTCTTTTCCCTTCCAATTTCACCCAAAAACTATTTTTACTTTGAAGCCATTCTCACCCAACAGATAAAGCCATTGTAATTTTCAAATATTAGTTTTCTAGGAAGCAAAGTATGTGTTTTACGATTTTAATGGAGAATGGATAGGTATGAAATTGGTGAAATCCTGAAGATGGTTGGGAAATGAAACTATATTTTTGGTTGTATCGGTGAAGAAATAAAATTGGAAGAGTGCGGAAGAGTTTCATTGTGACAAGCTTGCGAAGGTTCATGGTGTTCTCTGTTGGCCGGATGAGTTTTCCGACGATGGAAGTGGTGGAGTTGTTGGCAGTAAGGAGAAGTGACGGTGGAATAGGAAGAAAAATAAGATAAAGTCAAAAAAGAAAAGCTAAAAGTCAAACGGGTTAGTTTTTATTTTTCGTAAAACAAAAAATAAAGTGGAATATTTTTATCAGATGTGGATTCTGATATTGCGCGATTGTGAGACACACATCGTCACAACAACAACAACAGCATACCCAGTAATACCTCACAACGTGGGGTCTGGGGAGGGTAGTATGTACGCAAACCTTACCCCTATCTTCTAAGGATAGAGAGGCTATTACCAATAGACCATCGGCTTAGAAAGTATTAGCACCACATTAATGAAATATAGACAAGAAGGGACAGTACCAAGAAGCCATATAAAAGTAGACTAAAAACAACCAGATAGTAAGGTGATCAGCAATGAAAAAAGCCAATGGTTAGTCATAAAAACCTACTACCACCAGAAAGCGAGAGCACGTGCCAATATTACTGCTATGAACATTTTAGACTACCCACTCTACTACCCTAATCATTGACCTCCATACCTTCCTATCAAGGGTAATGTCCTCGGTTAGCTGAAGCTGCACCATGTCTTGTCTAATCACCTCTCCCCACTCTTCTTTGACCTACCTCTACCTCTCCGTAGGACCTCCAATGTCTACCTTTCACACCTCCTCATCGGGGAGTTTGTACTCCTCCTCCTCACATGACTAAACCACTTAAGTCGTGTTTCTCGCATCTTATCCTCAATAGGGGTCACACCCACCTTGTCGCGGATAACCTTATTTCTAATCCTATATATCCTGGTGGGCCCACACATCCATCTCAACATCCTTATCTCTGTTACCTTCATCTTCTAGACGTGAGCGATCTTAACTGGACAACACTCAGCCCATACAACATCGTTGGTCTGACCACGACTCTGTAGAAATTACCCTTTAAGTTTTGGTGGCACCTTTTTGTTACACAAAACACCGGAAGCGAGTTTCCATTCATCTATCCCACCCCAATACGATGTGTGACATCTTTATCAATATCCCCATCCCCCTGAATAATAGACCCAAGGTACTTAAAATCTCTCTCTCCTAGGGATGACCTGCGAGTCCAGCCTCACCTCCCCTTCCCCTCCTTGAGTCTCGCCATTGAACTTACACTCAAATTATTCTGTCTTGGTCTTGGTCAACTTGAAATCTTTAGATTGCAGGGCCTGCCTCTATACATCTAATTGCGTATTCATAGTGTCTCGCAGTCAATCAATATAATATCATCTGCAAATAGCATGTACCATGGCATCTCTCCTTTGATGTGGCGCATCAGTACATCCATCACTAGAGCAGGCAAAAAAGAGTTGAGTGCTAACCCCTGATGTAACCCCATCATAAACGAAAAACAGTCTGAGTCCCCATCCATCGTCTTCACTCGAATCTTTACTCTATCATACATGTCCTTAATCAACCTAACGTAGGCAACAAGCACACCTCTAGCCTCCAAATATCTCCACAAAACCTCCCTCGGAACTTTATCGTATGCCTTTTCTAAGTCGATGAACACAATATGCAAGTCATTCTTTCTCCCCCTATATTGTTCCATCAATATCCTAACAAGGTGGATGGCTTCTGTAGTTGAATGAACCGGCATAAATCCAAACTGGTTCTTAGAAATAAACACACTCTTCCTCACCCTTAACTCTACCACTCTCTCCCAGACTTTCATAGTATGGCTAAGCAGCTTGATACCCCGATAGTTATTGCAATTTTAGATATCACCCTTGTTCTTGAATACGGGAACCATTGTGCTCCACCTCCGCTCTTCGGGCATCTTCTTCGTTCAAAAAATAACATTAAATAACCTAGTGAACCATTCCAGGCCTGCCTTGCCTGCACTCTTCAAAAATACCACCAGGATTTCATCCGGCCCGGTCGCTTTGCCCCTCAACTTCATCAACTCTAATCTACCTACAATACCCAAAGTCACGACTCTTGTAGAGTTCCAAATCACCCAGGACAATGCTCATGTCCCCTTCCTCGTTCAAGAGATTATGAAAGTAGGTCAGCCATCTCTGACGGATAAGCCCTATTTCGTCACAAGGTTTCAAAATATAATTTTTGATCAGGTAGAAGGTTTGCATGAAAATAAGTGAAAAAGGAGGACCAAGATGTCAAACTGAAATAAGTACAAGAGTCTACTAGGTTATTCTGCCATTCACAATTGGATTTGATTTTTATTCCTATTTGGAGTTGGTTTTTTCTTTAAAAGAAAGCACCACTCATTATCTATAAATGGAGCAATCTTAGAGAATTGCTCTATTCTTATTGGTATAAATCTTTGAAAGACTTTAGTACATAAGAGTAGCTTTTTAGAGAGTTTTAATCAAGAGAGAAGAGAGAAGAAAAAGTGTTTGTTTTGCTGTACATTTTGTTCCGAACAACCAACTTCAAATCACATTTTTCGTTTCGTTAATCATTGGATCGGGCTGAAATTTTGACTGAATGTTCGTAAAATCTTGGTATTTGATTTGAATAGTGAAGGGATTTAGAGTCCCGTAGCATCCGATTTCGATCCCCGAACAACAGCTCCATTTTGCAACTTCTCCTCTTTCTTCCATTGATTTGTTGTTGCTCTGTGTTTGGCACTTGTTATGTAGCCAATTTGGAAAATTTTGTAACACTTTTATTGTTATAGTGGAGCTTTATGGATTTTAGTGATCCCACATTAAAATTTAGTGTTCTTTATCTTCTTTATTTTCGGGTTTGTCTCTTCATCGACATAACTACTTCGTCAGTGAATGAAATACGAAGAAAACTCCAAGAACTTTTAATGGGATGCTCAGTAGCATTTGTGGTGGTGCTTCAGGATTTCAATGCACTGCGTCCAAGATCAGAATGAGCTTGCCGACGGACCACTGCCCCTAAAGTCAAGGCTCTTCCCTCTTTTGATGGCGGTGGAAATTAGCAATTTTAGTAGCAAAAACTTCCACCTATTATGTCATAAAATCTTTTCTCATTTTCCGGCGGTAATCGAAAAAGTAATTTATCCACATCTAGCGTATGCATCAAATTCAATTAATTTAAATCGAAGAGACAAAAGTTATATTTACGGTTAATATACAATACATACATACATACATACATACATACATACATATATATATATACACACACACACTTACTATGACTTCTAAGATTTCCATTTTAAAAATGTCTTGCTAGTAAAGTGAATTACGCAATTGCAACATTTATGCCATTTTCGAGTGATTGTTAGTAAATATCACGATTTTAAAAGGCGTTTTCAGTTCGAGCCCTAGGGCAAGGAATACAAAAAATACCCCGAGGTGATGGTGTGGTGCGAAAGTCTCAAGAGGTGTACGCCCAGCAATTCATGGCGTATGCCTAGGCCTTTGAGCCGTATTTTTTTTTAGTGAAGTGTAAGCCCTAGAGACTTTTTCAAATTAAAACAAAATTTTTTGTATAAGTCCTTCATATAATACCCAAATTCTCAAAAGTTAGCCTGGTAATTACTCAAAAGTTTTAAAAAAGAACTGAAATGTGTTAAATTTAAAAGTCAAGACCTTTTTTATTGATTGAAGTCCTAATTCATAGTCTTTTCCAATTGTTTATCTTATTGTGTGATAAATTGGGACTAAGCCATGATGGATTGAGGACTAACCCCGAGTTCCATCGAACAAGGTACGAAATCAGAACATGAATCGTCAAAGATCTCGAGCCCGTGACTGCTTCTAGGACCGACCCCAACTCCGATTAGGCTCGAGGAAACATTATTGTACCAAGTAATGGAAAGCCGAAACTATCCATACCGGTCGGATATCAAGGAGGTAATCTCAACACGTATCAATGAGAAGCCGATTAATTAGAAAATCATAAGATTCCTTACCTTTTACAAGATTGTACCCAAAGTAGGACTCCCCTACTATATAAAGGGAGTCTGATTCTTTGTAATACATATTGTAACACGCATTCAAAAGCAATACATTGTTATTTCTGCTTCTTATTATCTTGTTATTCTATTCTGACATCGATTGAGACACTTTTTGCCTCGAGGGTATTAATTTTGTTTTCTCAATTTATGTCAAGTTATATCACGTATCCTTAAAACCGCGTATAAATTCAATTGTTATATGATTTTGAGGGTAAATAGTTTGGCACCCACCGCGGGGCTGAGGATAATAGTGGTTATTTGATACAAATTTCCATAACACACACTATTTTTGACTTGTTCTTTGAAGTGTCTCTTATTTTAGGCTTAAGCTCAAAATGTCTACTCACAATTAGAACCTCTACCTGCTGGCAATGAATTTGGTCACCATGGTGAAAATAATAACATAGCGCCCGGTAACGAGGTACCGCTCGTTTAACCCATCAAAATTCCAATTGCGGACTCGTTTGACGCTAACTCGCATGTGGCTATTGACACAAGCCCCCCCCCCCCCCCCCCCCACTAACCCCGAGAATAGAATCCATGGTGGAGCTCGGTCGACATCATAGAATACTCAAAATAATGGAGGGGACGGGATCAATCTACAGATGATCTTCGAAATGTTGCAGGCTCAACAGGAGGCAATATTTCAGTTATAAAACCTGAGCCGCGCACAGAGCAGAATTGAGCTCGGCCAATCTAAAGAAATCACTCACAGGGAGGAACCTGTCGCAGAAATTTTGAGTGTGAACAAGTCGGGTAATAACCCCGAGATCATAAAAATGCTCGAGGAGATGCCAAAATGAATAGAATCAGGAGAGAAGAAATCGAAGCAAATGACAAAAAGGTGGAGACCTACAATTGTAGGGTCGACCAAATCTCGAGAGCGCCACCGATACTGAAAGGCATGGATTCCAAGAAGTTTGTACAGACACCTTTACTCTGAGTGCGGCTCCGAAGGTGATCCCTAAAAAATTCCGCATGCTTGAGATTCCTAAGTACAATGAAACGACTGACCCAAACGAGCACGTCGCCTCATACAATTCTCCATAAAAGGAAACTACTTAGAGAACGATGAGATCGAGTCTTTCTTAGTGAAGAAATTTGGAGACGCCTTGTCAAAGGGATCCATGATATAGTATCACAACTTACCCCCTAATTTTATTGACTCATTTGCTATGTGTGCAGACTCTTTTGTGAAAGCACATGCTGGAGCTATCAAGGCCAAAACTAGGAAATCAAACATCTTCAAAGTGAGGCAAAAGGATAATGAAATACTCAAAGAGTCCGTATCTCAATTTCAAATGGAACGCATGGACCTACCACCTGTCACTGATGATTGGGCCGTTCAAGCTTTTACCTAAGGACTCAATGTTTTAAGTTCGGTGGCTTCACATCAACTGAAGCAAAATCTAATAAAACATCCGATTGTCACTTAGGCTGATGTGCATAACCGATATCAATCGAAGCTCAAAGTCGAGGTTGATCAATTGGGGGCTCCTTCTGGGTCCGTTTATCTTGTTAGACCAATCGACAAAGTCAAGAGAGATATTGATAGTAAACCTAGGTCGAATATGGATCGGTATCAACCGTAAAATGAGGATCGAAGAAATAATGGGTCCGGACGAAGTTCTCTACGAAATCAAAGAAGAAATGACCGAGGCCAGAGAAATTGGGGTCTCATGTGCAAGAATGGTTTCCACAGGCCTATCGAACCCAAAGAAGCACCGAGGTTATCATAATATAACTTTAATGATGATGTTGTCACTATCGTATCGGCTATCAGACGAATAAAGATACCAAATGGCTTCGACCTCTACAATCTGAACCAGCCCAAAGGGATCTAAGCCAGATGTGCAAATATTATGGCACTCACGACCATAGAATAGAGGATTGCCGATAGTTTAGGGAGAAGGTAGCCCGGTTATTCAAAAACGGGCATCTTCAAGAATTCATGAGTGACCGAACCGAGAATCATTACAGAAATAAGGACTCTAATAAACAAACCGAGCAAAAAGAACCTCAACACGTCATTCACATGATCATCAGAGGGTTTGACGTTCCTCAAGGAACGATGTTAAAGCACACCAAAGTATCCATCACAAGGGAGAAATAGACTCGAGATTACATACCAGAAAGAACTTTGTCTTTCAGTGACAAGGACGCAGAAGGAATTATGCATCCCCATAACAATGCACTAGTAATATCTGTACTCATGAATAAATATCGAGTTAAACGTGTGTTAACTGATCCAGGTAGTTGTCACACCCCAAACTTAGGGAGGCATGACTAGCACCCGGTGCCATACTAGCCCGAGCGAACTACTCTGTAACTCTTTTTTTTGTAACTAACATGGGCTAACATGGGCACAACTCGTAATGTATAACTGTAAGTGGAAAAATATTGTATCAATGAACTATTGTTCTTAAAATAAGAATACATATGGGTCGTCAAGGCTTCTGATATACTGTACGAAATGAACCTCTGCCTACAAAGCCTCTAAGATTATTCGACATCAAATGGGACAGGGTCCCTACCTAACAATAAGTCTATAGCAAAACTCTAAATGATGACTTATAGACTCGGCTGCACTCTGAATGAAATGGACTATTACCGATCCTTCATTGAATGCTAACCTCGTCTAGTACGAGGGCTCGTCAAATTGATTACATATACCTAAGCCGATTCTCTTAACAATCCCTCTAACCCACGTCTTTTGCGAAAAATACATAACGGCAAATCGAAGTAATAAAAAATCTGTATGATATTCTTGAGAAAGATTGCACTCTTATTCAATAGAATACCTCTCACGTTGCTGCTTCTACAATATACATTCACGTTATATCTCCTCCAAAGATGGAAATCTATGATAGCTTACGTACTTTTGTTGTTGTTATTCATTGAGCTTAAGGGTATCTCTATTATACTTGTTGTATATATATATATATATATATCCTTTGTTTGTTTCCTAGAAAGCCACCTAAGTAAAGATCCCTACTTATAACTTCAATGCTTAGCAAGCCTTCTCATCCCAATATGTGACACTACCGTATCATTCACACATATTAGTCACACCTTACTTTAGTTGTCATGGTCCCACGTGGACAGACAATTCTTACACTTATTTACTTAAATTAATAATTAACTAATTACTCACATAATTAAGAATTATCTCAAATTAATTTAAATACTAATCACTTTTAACACACTTTATATACCTTACTATCATGATCATGTGGTATAGTACTATTCCATAAAAACGGGGTAATATAGCTTGGATCGTATTTTATCCCAAAATTTCAAACTTCTACGATGCTTAATTTCATCGGTTTGTTTACCCTCAAACCTTTATAACACTTACTTATCACATGTTTGACATACCATAAATACTTATAACCTCAAAAATAGTCTTGTCCTCATCCTAAAGTACTACTATTAAAATATTAATAAATCATGATACCATATAAAATTCATGCATACACTATTATTTCATTCAAATATTCATGTAAAAATACATATATTTTCTCAAATTCTAAATATCCTAATCTCATATAAAGAGTATAATTTTTGTACGCTTAATTCTTCAAATGGTAAAAAGATAACCTTCTTTTCTTGTGAGAAAATAATTTCTATCTTTACAATAAAAAAAATTTATAAACTTTCTGATATTATGTGTATAATTGAAAGCATATTTGGAAGTAGTAATATTAACAACTATATAAAATCATATTTTTAAAAAGGTTCCACTCAAAATACCATATCAAATGTATATAACGGTATCAATGTTGTTAAACTTACGGGGTCATACAATAACATAGTCACAAATCCTCTATTACCTCATGAATGGTCTTAATCCCTTCAAGCTCATATGGATTACTATGACTTATCCTAATATTAAAGTACGTGATGTAACATCCTTCCCCTCTTTAAAACAATCGTCCTCAAATGTTAACTCTTAGAGATTTACAAAAAATTTCACTAGGGTCTCCTCTGTAAACTAAACTAAAACCCAAACTATATCGGAAGTCTTGACCATTCAAAACCTTTTGTACCTAAGTATCTCGTATTTTCTTCACCTTTACTTTACTTACTTTTCAATCTCGTATTTTATCTTCTATTTCTTTCATAACCTCCCTTCTACATAGGTGAAAATTACTCCTTAAAGCTCTACTGGGATACTTGCACCTCTGGTGCATACAAAATTTAGAGAAAGCTTCACACTGACTTCCTACGACTCAGCTCTATGTCACAATCTGGAAATAAAAGAAGGGTAACATTTCCTAAATACCCTATAGCCTCTCAGTTATAAATATGGTGCGCAACATACCCATAAGTGAGACTCTACTAGGCATGGCTTTATAGACTCCCTAGGACATGACCTGCTCTGATACCACTTTGTTACGCCCCAAATCTGGGGAGGCGTGGCTAGCACCCGGTGCCGTACTGGCCGAAGCGAACCACTCTGTAACTCTCTTTTTTGTACCTAACATGGGCCAATATGGTCACAACTCGTAATATATAACTATAAGTGGGCAAATGCTATATCAATGAACTATCTGAATACATATGGGTCATCAAGGCTTCTGACATACTGTACAAAACAAACCTCTGTCTATAAAGCCTCTAAGATTATTCGACATCAAATATGACTTACCTAACAATAAGTCTATAGCAAAACTCTGAATGATGACTTATAGGCTCGGCTGCACTCTGAATGAAGTGGAGTATTACCGATCCTTCGCTGAATGCTAACCTCGTCTACTATGAGGTCTCTTCAAACTGATTACATATACCGGGCCACACTAAATGGACCGCGGACCGCATGGCATTGTCTTGGCAAAATTGTAGTTCTCTAAATCTCTTGACCACGGACCGCACAAAAGAGTAGTGCGGTCGCGGAGCCCTGACCGCAGACCGCGAGATATGTACCGCGGTCGCGTCGCCTCTAGCTTGAGTTTATCAACTCTCTGAAACACCTAGTGTGGCCGCATTCCACTTTGTGCGGTCTGCGCTAGGCCTTCTTCCCTTAGATTTCTTGGTCTTTGATACTTGGGTAGGTTTCACTCCTTGTTTAGTCGATATTTGATATTTCGTCACTTTGTTGATCAAACCAGCAAACAAGCACAACCTGTGAGCCTTTTAGGACTATTTTGTGCAAATATATGATCAAAGCATAGGCAAGTAGGGGCCTAAAACATGTTAAAATCCTAACTTATCAACTCCCCCAAACTTAAACCCTTGCTTGTCCTCAAGCAAACAAAATAAGACTCACCCCTTAAAGGAAAATCCAAGTAATTCCAGCTGACCTTAAGTAACCTCAACAAGCATCAATTGGGACTAAAAATTGCCCTCGATACAAATGGATCATTAACAACATTTAAACTTTGAAAACTATGGATCAAGTGTGACACAAGAGCATCAAGAATTGACTCATTACATCAAAGAACTCTCTCAATTACTTTGGTTGATGTGGAACCCAAACTCATACATCCTCAACTCTCCCCAAGCAAACCTCACCTTTTAGATTATAAGCACACAAATCGAGGTTAATGGGAGTTCACTCGTCTCTCTCAAGGAAAGGTCACAAGTCCGGCTCTAAGTACCATATGCTTGGACCTCATTTAAGTATCCAATAATGCGAGCGTCATCCAACTCAAGATCATATAAGGCTTTTGTGGAGTCAATGTGAAGGCTTTTGGTTGAGGGTAGGAAAAGATGTTGGTCTATATGGGTTCCATCTTCCCTAAAGCACTTCTTTTGATTCATTTTGGCATAATTCTCTTGACACTTTTGAGTATTTCACTTCCTTTCAAGGGGTTAGAGAGACACATTGTCACTCTTTCTTATGCAATTCAAAACATTTCTCCTTTTTCTACTTTTTTCCACACCTTTTTCACTTTTGTTTTCCTAGAATCCCTTTTTATTCTTGTTCACATTGGGCTTTCTTTTTGCCTTTTTCTTTTATTTCTTTTCATTGCCTTCCTTTTCTTTTGCTCTTGTACTTTTACCGCTTTGTTTCCTTTCTTTCCTCTACCCCCAAACTTAGACTTTGCCATTACTCAAGGGAAGATTTAGGTGCCAAGAGAGGGTAGAATTTAGAACGGGTATAGGCTTGTAGCCTTGGTTCTTGAAAGAAAAAGGTTTAAGGCTCAAAAGGGTTAGCTAGGGATTATCTCATTGGTAGGCTATGGAATTGTTCAACTTATCATTTGGATCAAGGAGAGCCTATAATCACTTCTCAAGTCGAATTCCACTCAAAATTTTGCCTCAACAAACATTCAGGGCAAGTTCTAGTCCGTTGGCTCGGGACTTGGACTCAAAATTTGATTTATCACTACACACACTCAAGGAATGCTAAAGACATATAGTCGAGGTCCCACAACAACCTTAGATACGATTGAGCACAAAATAGTCCTGAAAGACCACATGATGTTTGTTTGATCAACACAAGAGTCTCAAAGTCACTACTTTCTCCATCCTAAACACAACCACTTGTCTTTGACCATGGGATCAAAGGCAAATGTGTTAGGCCCAAGTGAAGCTATGCTTGAGGTACCCTTAACTATAAACTACTAAAAACAAAAGAAAAATCAAAAACGTACTGAAACCCTTAAGAAGTTTGTCACGCCATCCATCATCGGGAAGAGCCACCCAGTTCACACAATACTCCACCCTTGGAAAGAGCAGTGGCATTAAGAAAACCAAGGGCTTATTGAAAGTGCCAAAAATGAGATAAAAAGGCTGCGAGCCTATCTATTAAGCTAAAAATGAAAAAATTGAACGAAAATAGAAAATAGAATGAATATTTACAATAGGGGATTAGAATAAACCACGGGGGAAGAATACATACAAAATGTAACTTTATATATAGACCAAAGAGAAGATAAAAAGTACGATAAGAGTAACTAAATATGAAGTTATATACAGACCAAATAGAAAATCAACAGAAATATAAATAAGTCAGCTAATATATATATATTCATTCGAATAAAAAGTAGGGCGCACCCTCACAAATAAAAGTTGGCATTGTCCCCAATTCCAACTAAACAAATAAGCATCAAAAATCAAGAATAAAGGATATAGGAGCTCCCTAAGCCTCATCTGTATGCATAGGAACATGAGCGGTCCCCCGATCCTCTTTATCTGCGGGAACCTCAGACTGGTTCCCGGTCTCCTGCTGCTAAGCTGCTGGGATTGGGGCCTAGACCTGAACGGGCTGAATATCTGGGGCATCCTGTGGCTGACTGGATGACCTGTAGGTCTGCCACCCGGATGACCGCCTCGTTTGCACTAGGGAGCTTCCTCTTCTTCCTGGGAAGCCTCTGAATCTGCTCCTGTTGTGGCTTTTTTGGTGGTGCTGGTGTCACACCTCCTTTTTTATGCTTACCCCCGCTTATTTACTATACCTCGGGAAGAGATGTAATAAAGAAGGGAAAGGAGTTTTTCCAATTTAAGGATAGTCGGAACGGGATTAATTATTTAAAATTTTCAGAGTCGCCACTTGAGAATATAATG
>MU774629.1:823-44139 GCA_026770625.1 Nicotiana glauca
GGCGGCGACGACGCCGGTGACTCCCAAACTAACACCACGGAACCCCCATCACACCCCAAACCCAAATCCACAAGTCCCTTACCTCGAATCATCCTTGAACGTCTCGAATCTTCAATCGAAGATTCGAATCAAAACTTAACCAACGCCAAACCGTCCCAAACTCACACCTAGTCCTCACTTGACCTCCCTCATAACCATACCAAGTTTGTTTTGGTTCGAATCAAGCCTGAACCCCTTGAACCCCAACCTGAACCCCCAGGAACCCTAGAGAGGATTCGAGCTTGTTCGAAGATTGTTTGATGGTTCAATGGACTTTAATCGAAGTGTTCTCACTTGAGAACACTCGGTTAAAGTCCGTTTAGCCTCAAAAGTTTCAAGTCCATTGGTCCAAATCCGTCTGTTCTTGATTTTTCACACTTGAGGTATTTCTTCTTTTCTTTTATCTTTATTTGTTTTTTTGTTAGTTTAGTTATATGTGTTATTTCTATCCTTTTTTGATTTCTTGCTGAATTTTTTCTGTCCTCCTCCTCGAGACCCTTTATTTGGTCAAATTGCTATTTCTGTTTGATTGTTTGATTGTGTTGTTATAGGATACGCATTCGCGTCGATTAGCGTCGTCGAATAATTAGTTTCGTTTTGTTTCTGTCTTTGGCTTAAGTACTGTGAATCACTGACTTGTTTGGCGATTATTCGTTATCGATTATACGTGTTGTATTCGATTAAATAAATATCGTCGATTAGCTATATGGGTTTATTTGATTAGAGCAATGGGCCAGTGATATTATTGACACTGTTAGTTTTGGTCCGAATCACTGCTTGAGTTGAAATCTGATTTGCTTATGGTTAAAAATTAGGAAGTGAATTGGTTATAGCTGTGATCTTAATAGAGATTTAGAACTTAGCTAATTAGGCTGCTAATTAAACACCAAATACACCCTGAAATGGGTGTTTAAAGGGATTAAAAGGGAGGTTTTTGTAGTTGAATTATAGCCTGTTTTAGACAAGGGATCATGGAAGTCATAAGCCAGTTTCACTTAGGATTAAAAAAGGGTGCAAACACATAGGATAGCCTAGTGGAACCTGCGGTACAGCAGGGTAATCCATTAGTCTTCTGCACTTCAGCTTTTTAAAATAAGCACCCATACTTAGACAATGTAAGGTGGAAACACAGAGGGAATAATATGGATTTTTCACTTCTAAAACATTAAAAAAAAAGAGCCTGCAGGGCTGGTTCATTTTTTGGCTATATAAATGACAAGCCATAGAGATTAAAAAGGAGGAAGGAGAGAAAAATACACACTCCATCACACATTGCTGAAAACTTCAACTCTGGAGGCTTTAAACAGTCAGTTTAGAATTTTAAATTTCCTTGAACTACCAGTTTCGAGGAGATCTTTTTCTCTGAAAATAGAGAAGGTAGATGAGGAGCAAAGGATCCTATTCCTTTCCCTTTTAGTTTAAGTCTGTTTTCTCCAATTCCTGGTTGGACTAAAATTCTTAAAGCCCTTTTTCTTTCCGTGATACTACTATATTGCTCCCAAGGTCAGAAACAACTGAGTTTTCCCTGTTTCTATTCCACACCCGAGTGTTCAGTCTGTTCGAAGTTTCTTTTAAGTTCACTGGAGCTTCCTTGGTTGTTTGCTGTTTGTTTTGCTTTGGAGCTACTAGTTTTATCAAGTTCCCTGGTGACTTAATTTATTCGGGGACTTCATTTTGCTACTAGGCTGTATATTTTGTGTCACTGGGCTGTTTGGTTTGGCCTATTGTTGCTGTCTGGTCTTCTGAAGTTGCTGTTCAGTTTGCTTTAAATTCCCCGTTTGGTCCAAACCATTCCTGGAACTTCTTGCTATTTTGGCTATTGGTTCTTCGGTCTTTTGCTGGAATTTAGTGTTGCTGCTATATTGCTGTGTTGTTGCTTTGTTTGAGCTGCTACTGATTTCCTCTTTCTTCATTTCTGTTGTTGAAATCCAGGTACACATTTCTGTTGATATGGCTTCCTCTATTTGACAACGAAATAAAATCAAGGCTTAAGCTTTACTATTTGGAGCTGTAATTTCAATAAATCATGTCGTGTTTGGGATGTTACAGTTAAATTAGGACTGTTTTTTCAATTACAATATATTTGTACTGTTAATTATTGGAAGCATAGTTGTTCGAACTAATTATTAGTTCAAATACATAGAGTCTGAAGATGTTTTTAATTGGAAACCAATTCAATAACTTGATATGTGTTGAGTATTGGACTTTGACTGTTTAGGAGCAGATAATTTCCGCATACACACTCATATGAAATAAGCTCCATAATAATGTCATAGCCTTTCCTCTAACCGTTGCTCCCTGTACCCAACTGGAAAATAATTCGGTAATGAATCGAGCACCTCCGTATTATGCTTATATACGTCGTTAGGATTAATTCAATTTGAGCTAATACTTATCCGGAAATATAAGGCAACCATGGCCACACTTTGAATTTATTTGAACGACACATATTGGTATAAAATTATAACTAGAACGAATAAGGATTATATGTGATCAAGTTCTCAATAGTCCCTTTTGAAGCATGACTTGAAGTAACCCCGTTACAAATTGGACCATCTCTGTTTAGGAATTTTAAAGGCACAAGTTTTACGGAATAAAGCGGCTTGAAATTGATAGAAAGCACGTAGATTACAACATGTTTTAAAAAATCGGATACTTTTGCCATTTACAATAATTTAAGCGACCGTGCTAGAACCACGGGATTCGGGGGTGCCTAATACCTTCCCTCGGGTCAACAGAATTCCTTACTTAAGAATTTCTGGTTCGCAGACTTCATTTGGAAAGTCGAAATTTCCTCGATTCGGGATTTAAATAAATTGGTGACTTGGGACACCTTTAATTTATTTCAAGTGGCGACTCTGAAATAAACGAAATAACCCCGTTTCGAATATTGTCACTTTAAATGGAAAAACTCCCTCGCCCATTTTACCCCTCGGGGAGGGCGCGCCAAAAGGAGGTGTGACAAAGACTATACACAATCGACTTCAATGGTGGCATTTATTTTTTGAAAACTCGTAGGCGACCTTTTTATATTTGAACTTGCATTTCTTAATGAAAAATTGTGTAGAAGTTGAAGCAGTAGCAAAATCTATAATTCTAGAGGAGACTAAGATTGTATTCGATGATAAAATGATAATAAATCGAGGTTGGTGAGTACCCCGATTTTCCGGTAAGGCAAACAAAGCAAGGACATGACTGCGGGGAATTGGAATTGAAGCTGGGAGCCTCTCCCATCAAGGCCTGAACGAAGCACCTACCCTCAGAACCATCGAGACCACGCCCCCGGGTCCGGTTCGAGACCCAAGACCTCGGGGAGCATTACCGAGTGACCACGCATGATTAACAAAGGGCCGTGACATTTGTGTCTAACCGAATATCACTGCGTGAATCTCGGTCCATATTAGCGGTAGATCAATGATTAGCGAAGAGAAAGATTTTTACCTTTTTTAGAATTGTACTTGGGGTAAAACTCCTCTAGTATATAAAGGGAAAACTAATTATTCATTAAAAACATTATTACATGCATATCAAGGCAATATACATTTGTTTCCTCTACTTCTAAAGATTACTCTAAGTTCTTAGTTTTGTTCATAGCCCATCATAAGCGTTTGGTTCTGAATAGAAGGCAGGCTAGTTGTTTGGTTCACAATCGAGCCCGTACTTGGTCTTACAACTGGTTTGGCCATTTATTCTATCTTTAGTTCGCTTATCTAACGCTACTAATCAATTGTATTGAATTAGTCCACACATCATTAAAATCACATATAAATTCAATTGTTATCCATTTTCAAGGGTAAACAATCTTAGAATCATTAATGTAATTAAAGGATTTTTGCCAAATCTTATATTTGTTTCTTCCCTAATTAGTTCCAAATAACAAAAATTAAAACAAATTTTGAAAAATTTGCTGCAACTTTGTGATTTGAAAAAAAAATCAACAAAAAGATCGACTTTATACGTAGATTTTTTGGAAAAGTAAGAAAAAAATACAAATATTTCAATTTTAGTTTTAATTGGACATGTGTTGTACATGTATAATAATGTATAAAATTATATATGAAACATATATTAATGTATAACAAAAAAATAAAAATAAAAAGAAGAACAGAAGAAAGTATCAAACAAATGCCACCGTTGAAGTTTACAGTTTCAATTGGAATCTATGCGAAGTGTGAAAGTTTATGAAGAAGGAACAATAACAGTAGTTGGTGGTAGGGGTGTACAAAGCGAATCAAAAAATTATATCAAACCGAAAATTTGAACCAAACCGATTAAAAATCCGATTAGATTTGGTTTGGTATTGAGTAAAAAAATCCGAACCAAACCGACATACAAATATTTAATTTTTATATATACTTTTAAGATTTTATATAGAATTTTCTTTAAAAAATATCTAGAAATAGTAGAGATTATCTTGCAGGATATAATATTTAATAACATATGAAGTGCTCCATATTTATTAACCTTAAATAATGGGTTGTGTGATTACTTTCTCATCAAATGTTACTGAAATGCGTCAATCTCTTTGTTCTTCCATATTCATATCATAAGCTAAGATCTGCTAAATTGTTACATCATTTGCGAATGTGAAGTGTTTATTATTATTTTGGTATCATATTGATTTTTATGTTTAATTACAAAATTCGATTAACCTTGAAAGTATACATCAGCGAAAGCTATTACTATTTGTTACTAAGAAAATTCTCTCATAAGAATATTTTAAATATGATTGTTAATATTTTATATTTAACTAAATATATATTTACTTATTAAAAATTTAACAAAGTAAGATTGAAGTAATATTTAAGTAACAAAAAATCCGAAAACCCAAAAAATCCGATAACAGCAAACCAATCCAAACCGATATAATTGATTTGGTTTGGTTTTGATAAAAATCGAATCAACCCGGTTCATGAACGCCCCTAGTTAGTGGTGATAAAAAAGCTTTTTTTTTTCCGGACCTTGGCCGATTATCTTTAGGCTATATAGTTGTAAAATTGTGATTGTGCTATCTAATTGCAATGTATGCAAGTGAGTTGTGCTTACGTGTAATTCTCTTGGAAAAAAGGTGTTAGCCCCACACTGTACACACAAAAGAAGAGTGCTCAAATGGTCATTCAACTTTGGATAGTTAGCCATCAAAGTCATATATCTTTGTTTTTTATTTCAAAAATCACTCTACTTTACCTATCTCCCTTAAACGTAAAAATTGTACGGGCACATTAATAATATACCCATTTTTTTTAAAGCTTTTAACTTGTGCCTACTTTTTAAACAACTTAAGCCCCCTTTTTTCACTCCTTCTCCTTCATTTTCTTATTCTTCTTCTTTCCTTTTACGTTCAGTTTCGTCTGTTGGGTATTTGTTGTCATTTTATTTTTTTCCCTCTCTTTTGCTTTCTTTCTATCACAAAATTTTCAACCAGTAGCAATGTTATCGTCAAATAAGAATATTTAATGTATTTGTAACCATAGTTCACTACTGGAAGATTCTGTCCAATCTGAAATACCAAATTCTTAACGAGACAGCTAACAACACATTAATGCAGAATAACTCTGCTCGGATGCTAACTTGTTTCATTATCTTCTATTTTCATGTGTGAGACTAGAGCAAATCAGAAAAACTTCAGCTCTGGAGTTGAAGTTCGTCAGTTACAAAAACAAAAACTTCGCCAATTACAAAAATGCTTAAGTTTTGCATGATTGTCTTTGCCACTTCAGCCCCGTATGCTGAAGTTACGCGAAAAAGTGGGTACACTTGCAATTTTTTTTGCAAAGCGGGCACAAGTTAAAACGTGACCCAAAAAACGGGTATAGATGCAAATGCCCCCTTAAACGATCAGTCTTGCCCAATCTTTTACACTTTTCCGGTGAGATCTAATGACATGGCAAAAGTCAATTTTAAGAAAAAATAATTAAAACACGAATTTAAAACGTGAACCATTTCAAAATTGAACCCACCCGTTTACTCTTTGTTCAGCTCTTTCTAGAATATCCATTAGTAGTTGGATTGACTTAAATCTAAAGATACTCAGACATTACCTCCCATCAAAAGAATGCATTACTGTATTTCCTCTTAAAATCCTTTGAGGGTCATTCGCTTGTTGGTTAGAGTTATACAGGTATTAGTAATGTATACAAGTTGAAGCAGTCGCAAAGAAGTTTGAAGGTAAGTGCATCCATGCAGATCTATAGAGCCTCTAATTAATATTTCTTCAAAATATGCTATAAACAATTGTTTCAAAATTTGCTCATTGAGATAATTCTATGAAATCAATAAAAGCTTCAAAGCTGTGTTTAGGTGGTGCAATCTTGGTTGCTGATATGCTATATACTAGTTGACTTAACTGCTGCTAGAGGTCCTGTTTCTTTACCATATACTTAAGGAAGTGTTCAATGTTTACTTTTGAAAAATATTAAATCACCTATGATGCATCAATGGTCAATGCGTGCCAAGCAGTCTTACTATTGACAGAAAATGATAAATAGAAGAATAGTTTACAGTAGGATCTGCATACACTTTTTTTGAAATGTGCAAGACAGTATTGCACAAGAGTTTTGTTCTAAGCTTCCACAAATGTGCCAGATATCTGGCATGGTAAATAAGCAGTTTGCAGTTTTCTTTTCTTGTCTATTTGGTCTTTAAATCCAATAATACCTTTTAATATTTTGTCTTTTTAGAACTTCAAAAGAGTCTCGAAAACTCGATTTCATGATGCTATGACAAAGTTGAAGCCGCCTGGGAGGGAGCTTGATCTCCTGGCTAATCTTGCCAGACAATAATATCTCTCTTTATTGTATGAAGGAAAATATAACTTCTTGTCTTCTTTAGCAGAAGTTTGCAATATGAGGTGGCTAATCTTTTTTTTATTTCTTGACCAGGTGATCTGAAGCGAATTTGTGAGACTGAACTAGGAGTTGTCTCACAGTGCTGTTTCATAAAACACTTTTATGTAAGAGTACTTAAGATGAGCAAACAGTATGGATCTAGCCAATGTAGCGCTGAAAATCAATGTGAAGGTGGGAGGAAGAGACACTGTGCTTGTTGGTGCAATATCAAGGGAAATTCCCCTTTGTCAGCGACAGTCGTACCATTATTTTTGGTGCAGATGTCACCCACTCTCACCTTGGGGAGGACTCTAGCCCATCCATTGCCGCAGTGGGAATAATGACAAGGCAACAACATGCCAACCAGCAAAATGAATTCTCCACAGCAAAAACAACTGGGGTGAAAACAGAAGTGGCTCTAATTCAAAGCTTCTCCTACGAGAACATACAGAGGAATCCAGCTCCAGTACATTAAACTCAACCATCTCAATATGTTAGAGAACAGAAAGATGAAGATGGCTACAATTGGAGGAAATATGGGCAGAACCAATTGACTATAAATTGTACCCACCATCCTAATTAATAAGCAAATCACACTAGTCGTAACCACATTCCAAACAAAAACAAATCCAATGACTATAAATTGTACCCATAATTGCCTGAGCCCTGCATGCGACCTCCATACTTTGAATGCCATAAGCAAAATCATCAACCATGTAGAAGACGCGACTGAGTCTTGGATTTGCCAATACACCAGCAAGAATCGCGCCTAAGGTTCCTGCTACCGTGTGTATGTGGAACACTGCCAGGGTGTCGTCTACTTGTTTTAGTAACCACATTTTCTTCTGTAGGAACATCATACTGAACCATGGAATGCATCCGGACATTAGTATTGCCGCCCAACCTTGCACCACCCCTGTTGAATTTTCATGTTAGAATTCTTTAATCAGTTACCAGTTACCACCACATATTGGCCCACAATTTTTTCGCATGGTCCAAGTCTATAGGTCTTAACACTGCTGTTCTGTTTTTACTTTCTAGAGTTCAATCATCTATAATTACAGGCATAGACAAATCAAGAATACATGCAATGAGCGCACTTTCATCTACTATATGAATCTAGAACTATAGATATGAATACAGAAAAAATTGTTTTCTACACTTTGAAGACAAGTACATGAAAAACATCACTTTCTCTGCAAATAGCTAAATACATCCGGTGCATTTTACGAAAACACTAACATTTCCATGTGCATTTGTTATACAAAAAAAGCCTACTTTAAGGCCATAACATCCACATATATGTTCATTTGTGGATATTCTACGAGGTAACAAAAAATACAACATCCAGAATTTACAAAGTAGCTACACAAAAACCACCAAAAGCTTTAAAGCTTATCATTGATAATCATCCACACCATAGTCTGACAGATCAAGTTCACCCGCGCACAAAAAGAATTCCATTCTCTTTACATCCTGAGTAATTCCCATTGCAGCCTTGATTCGCTGATCCGAGCTGTATAATCTAAAAGCTGGGGATCCAAGGATAGAAAAGATCTTACCATGAATATCAGATACGCCATGCTCCCCTAACTTGTCAATTAAAATACCCATTCCCCTTAATTTATGTCTTCAATTTCTAAATTTCAGTGTTAGAAGTTAAAAAAAGAAAAACAGAAAGCAAGAGGCACTGCATCAATCAAGACAAATCAAAGAATTTCTTATTGATTGGTAACAAAAAGAAAGGCATACAGTAAGAAGAGGGTATTAGCCACTGTACATACAAAACGATATTTGAGGGCCTACCCTATATATCAAAGTACAATACTCTTTTCTTGTTCGAATCTCATAAGCAAAGTTAAAGTGTCTCAGATTCGACAGACCAAAACAAATACTACTTAGTATTTTAGTAGTCCACTATGTTATAAGCATGCAACTCCAATAAATGCCTTAGACCATCTCTAAATCGTCCATAAACCTTGGAACGGTGCCTTTCTGCTGCAGCTGTATGCTGATTTGTGGCGAACTTGAACTCTGGAAATACAAAACCCTTTTTGCTGAAGAGAGTATCAATCATATTCTTCGACGCCTCAGGTGTCAATCGAAATCCATCCCAATGTATATGCGAAGCCCTATTTGAACATGCTACTGCTCCTTTCTCTCCACACTGCCTCAGAGGATCAAAGTTAAACGGACCGCTTCCAGTACTACCGCAACAAACCTTCATCAACGTCTCTGTCTTGAATCCCAAGAACGCATGATTGCGTAGAACCGCCATAAACGCCTTGAAATAATCTGCATATATGATCTCAACTTCAGGGTACTTCAATCGCAGCTCCTCCAACGCTTGCCATAGATGATCATTGTGCAATGTTGCGAACAAATTTAGTCCTTTGTGACATTTAATTTTCCTGCTATTGTCATCTTCAGGAAACATTGTTCGAAAACCTGGAAGGCAACCCATGGGAATAATTCCAGTAACCACAAAGTGTTTGGCCTCTGCATCCTTGATCAATTGTTCGATAGAACTCTTGATTGTCTCCACAACATCAGGGACAAGTTTGGACACTTCGGAAATAGATTTTGTATGCAAAAAAGAGTGCTTGTAATCATTAAAACCAGGCTGATCCATAAAGACGATAGCTTTCTGAAGAACCTTGTTCCTGCCGCAGTCATGAAAAGAGAAGCAATCCTTATAGAAGAGTTTCATAAAGGCGGAAATCTGGGAGTGATGAGACTGCTAAGGCGCTGGGATGCCATTCTTGATGAAGGAAAAGGGACTCATAACTGTTGCTCCAGGCGTCATGAAACTAATACCGGACTCGAACTCAACGCCTTCTTCGGTGTAATGTTGTAGAGAAGGCAGACCAAGCACAGCGGCTAAATGATCAGAAGTAAAAGCAGAGTCACTGTCTCCAAAGCTGTAAATGGAATAAAAAGGGGAAGATTCTTTCTGTGCCTTAGCGGAAGAAGCAGCAAAAAAGACTAACAGCAAGATGAGGAAGAAACAGTGGTTGGTAAGGCAAGCCATTGAAAGAGAAGAAACAACGATCAGGGAATTAAAGGAGGCAGGGAAAACATAGTTTATGTTACTGGTAGTATTTATAGAGCTCCCTCATTCGTGGAGTTTAAGCTATGTTACAGAAACCTAGTAGTAATAGGAAAAATTCTGACAGCGGCAAATTTCCATATATGCTTTATTTTCTTACTTTTGCTTCAACTTTCTATTAGAGAAACGATTAAATTTGCTTGATTAAAAGGCCTACGGTTTAAGCTATGTTACAGAAACCTAGTCTTGATGTTTCCATATTCAGTTTTGAAGCCGAATTTAAAACTATAAGGTAACTTTATTAAATGCCAAGAAATAGGAATTTTTTTTTGGAATGGATTTCATTTAAGGAAACTTTCATAAGTATCAAATTTTTAAATACTATAGTATATACAGAATCCTAGCATCATTAACATTAAGTATATATCAAATGAGCCAGTGTATTATTTATATTTGTAGATACCTAAAAGAATTTGGCATTTATTTAATGTAGAGAATGTTGCAATTACATCCCAAAAATCTCTCCTAAAAGCTAGGACTTCCCTTTTTTTCTCCTTAATTCTTGCCATCATCTCCTAATTACATTCATTACTAACACATCATTCTCCTCCCGCCCATAAATCATGTTTAACTTCTCCTATATTCTTTTCCAATAGCCTCTTAATAAAATTAACAATATATATAACTATATTATACATAAATCATGTTTAACTTCTCCTATATTCTTTTCCAATAGCCTCTTCAATGAGAGGCCTTTTTTTTTTTATAAAAGAAAAAAAAAATTCGTATCTATTTTTCTAGTTTTTTTTTACGCAAAGTGATTAATAATTATTATTTTATCGATTTAATCTGTATACGGCTAAAATAGGAGAGCCTGATTTTACGATCATTACGACATTCCATAGCCTGTCTCCAGAATGCTCGATGCGCAGCTCGAGGTTTCGACCCCGAAGGTTCCCAATGTTTGACCTCGGGGCAGTGCAAATCGGTGGCTATAATGAACGACCGGGAGATTCCCAAGGCAAGTGGTTAGAGCTGATCAAGTCCATAAGAATAGTACAAGCTCGTACCGTGGCATTAAATGGTTGTACCAGCCGTTTAATCTTTGTAATAAATGCATATGTATTATGTTGGGATTTTCCCTCCTATACAAAAGGAACCCTTGTCATTTTATAAGAGATATATGATATTCAATAGAAGAACAACAAAATTCTCTACTCTCTAACTCAAACATACTCTCCATTTCTTATATTGCTTATATTTATTATCTTGCTTACATTTATTGCGTTTCATTAAGTATTCTTCATTTATTACTTATCATTATTTATCATAAAGAGCCATCATCAAAGCTCTTAGAATTGTTAGTCCCTCATCGGTCGTTCACAGCATAACGCTTAGCTCGATCTCGAGGCCACGAATAAGTGATCGCTGCCAACTCCGCACTACTAATAAGTAGCAAGAGAGGGTCGCAATAGCTTTTATCTGATTTTGGGTCGGGATCGATATCCACAGAGTGCTAGAATTGGAATAGAGTATCTATTTAGTTTAGGATTGCGTATGTGTTCTTAATTACACTTCTCATCATTTTTTGGGATTTTCTTTATAATTCTACTTTTAACAAACTACAAATTATAAATTAAGCTAACAGTTAAATATTGCAAGTTGTATCTAGGGGTCGGGTAATTTAGGGATTGGGCTGATTTAATTTGGGGCGGAATTGGGTCAATTTAAGGTTAAAATTGAAAGGTAAAAGGGCTGTAATTGAAATAAAAATAGGCCTAAATATTAAATAGCCAATTCCCCCCACCCCCCTTCTTTTATTTTATAAAAAATAGTGCAAATAATTTTAAAAGCAAATTAAAAATACTGAGTATTGATATCTAATTTTTTTTATGTATTTTCATACTCAAAATACTTTCAAAATAGTATGTGTATGCATATAAAAGCATTCCCAAGAATTTTGGTATTTTTTCTAATTTTTTAAAGATTTTTAAAATCGATTTATTGCCCATTTTGGCAATACTAAATCAATAATTATTTTTAAAAATTATTCTTTTATGATTAACTTATTTTATCCTTATATTTGCACCAAAATATAATAAATGTAATTTTTTCATATTTTTTCGAATTTATTTGGTATTTTAAAACTAAATTGCATATAATTGTAATTATAGCCTATTTTATGATTAATAACGTTTTGCAATTATGAAATTATTCTCATTATTTTTGAATTAATATTTATATATTATTAAGTAGTTCAGTGCTTTTAATTTGATTTTAAAATCATTATTGCTATTTATAAAAAATAAAAGGGAAAAATTGGCTATTTAAAAGCTAGCCTCATTTCATTTCAATTACAACCCATTTGGCATTTCAATTATAGACTAAATTAACCCCCTAATTGACCCAATTTTGGACCAGCCCAATCCCACTTAACCTCAACCATTAACCCGTCTATATTACCCGACCCAAGCCCTTTTGATTTGGACCGTTGATCTTTGAGATCAACGACTCTTATTCACCCTACTATAATTAAACATAGGTGACTATCCTAATCCCCCCATTTTCATTCCAGCAGCCACCTCTGAATACCCTCCCCCTCTCATACGCTCTCGAATGTTCCTGAAAACCCTAAACGCCTCTACCCTCTTTAACCTCAACTCACCGGAATCCATGGCCTCTCAGGCCATGAACGACCTATACTCATCTCCTATTACCCCTCATGTGCCTGATACTCGAAGGTTCGAGACCAGACCTCGAAGGTCTTCACCCAGACCTTCACCGATTCAAGGTTTCCTCCCATCTCCAGCCTTGCTCCGGCATATCCTAGCCTACTGAGTTTGATTCTGACCTTATCCGACTTAGATCGAACCTTTTCCAAGCCTTTCTCATACTAGGGTTCCTCTGAAACCCTAACCCTTCGAGGTTTTCTCCGATTCTTTTTAGATCCGTTGTATATCTATGCTATACTTGAACTTTTAAACGATTTTCCTAAATTTTCCTTTGAAAATTACTTTCAAAACCCTTCTTTTCCGATTTAGGGTTTTCTAGAAAATGTTTGAGAGTTTTTATGTTTTTTCTTCTTTGTGTTTGCCTCTACTGTGTTCTCGTATCCTCTTTCGTATGCTTTCCTTACTATGTTTTCTATACTATTGTCTTGTAGATTTTTCTACTGTATTTTATCATGTTCTTATATGTTTGTTGTACTGTGTTTTCCTATATGCTTTTCTGCTATACTTTTCCAGCGATTCTTGTGTTTTTCTACTATATTTTCCTTGCTAAGTTCTAATGGGTTCTTTGTCTGCCTTCTACTAAGCCTTGTTTAGGGTTCTTCTAAGCATGTTTCTCCTATTGTTATTATCAGTATTTACCATTGTGTGCTTTGAATCCTTCTACTGTGATTGCATGTTGCTTTGCTATACATGTTTCGATCCAATTGGTTGCTCTCTTTTTGTGATTTGCTTGAACTAGGATTCTTATTTCAAAACCCCTAACTCTTTTAGGAGTTTCATATGATTCTGACTTTTGATAAACTCTTCTAAACTCTGCTACTGGATTTTTATGCTGATTTACATGATAGTTTTCTTTCATACTCACATGCTCCTTCTAGATGATGAATTTCCCTCTAATTGGTCTTTAAATTTGCAATTAGCATAAACCTCCTTCTAAATATAGCTTGATTGATTTTCCTTCCATATTTTACTAATTCCCTAGATGATTTGGTTTAAGTAAAACCCTTATTTATTTTTGTGACTTGGTTCACTCATACCAAATTTCAGACCTTTGTGATTTACTGGCTGTCAACTGATTCTCTTACCTTATTTGCATAAACCGTGTACTGTCAAGACCCTGTCCTTAAATAACTTCCATGTACTTGCCTCTGATTTGCCACTTTGCACAAAAGGTTTGTTTAATTTCTTTCCTTAATTAGTTTGTACCGTTTGAATTTGAATCCCTTAATTAAAGGGAGTCTTATGTAATTGATTTACAATCAGTCTTCAATTATTTTCTTACCTTATTTTTACCTCCTTTCTGCACTATAAATACACGACCCTTTTTCACAAGACACACACAAGAACATGATTGAACACACGGAAAACTACATAATTTTACTATTATCTTCTGAACTCTCACTTAAAAGTATTCTTGCTTCTTGCTGCACTTTAGCTTTTTACAAGACTACCGCCTCTCTTCATTTGTCTCTTTGAAACTGGTATGTCCTAACTTAATTTTCCAACATCAACCCAATGTGTTTATTTACAGTCATTATATCCATGTCTATTTTCTTTTCTCTATGAAGTTCAGCATTTAACTTAACATGCCTACATGCTACCGTTTGCTTCTCTTTCTTGAGAACACTTTCTCCCTATCCCATTACCCCCTGTGTGTTTATGAATGGGGGACTTAGGGCATGGCAACAAGAAATGTTGTCCATAAACTGAGTTTTGACCCCTAGCCTCTAATTAGGTTGGAGAGTGTGCCAACATCTCTCATTGATGGGCATGCTCTTTGCTTTCTCTTTCTTTGTATTTTGCTTCTATTATGAACCCCCATACCCCATTCCCCTATGCATGCTGAGTTTAAAGTTCATGGCCTGGCAGTACCTAAATTGCTGTCCAGGGATGAACCTGACCTTCAATAGGTCCTAACTCCTCAATTTAAAGATGACAGACTAGTCAGGGGTGTGCCAGCATCCCAATTGCTGGGTATGACCACCAGCATGCCATGGACTTCCCTAATCTCTCCCCTATTTCACTTACACTCACTCCTAGACTCTAAGTTCTGCCCCCCTCCTATGAGCCTTGCCTTGGGATCTTGAGCTCCCTCTAAACTTGGACATTGGAGGGCTGGCCCTTCCATACTGCACTATAATTTTGTAAGGATATTTGGGGTGTAAGCATTGTCTGGAGTTCCTGAAGCTCGTTGGAACTTTGACACATCCCGGATATGACAAAGGCTTTGGAAGTATGATATTTGGAAGTTGATTTATCTCATGTATCAGACTAGGAGTCTGAATTAGGCTCTCCTTGGTTGGAATGTTATTTTTTCGATGTAATTTACTTTTTTCTGGATTCATTCAAGTTGTAATAATTTTGTAATAACTATGGGGTGTATAGTAAAATGGGGAGAGTCTCCCATGTTATGCATATGGGGTAGATATCATGCTTTAGGTTTTATTCCTGAGATTACATCATTTTCGTTTATGTATCTTCACATAGATTTCCTGCTTATAGGTCATTTCATTATACATTTAGAAAGCATGTCTATAAGTTTATTCACATCTGCATTTAGAAATCATGGCTATAAGCTTCTTCACATATGCATTTAGAAAGCATGTCTATAAGTTTATTCATATCTGTATTTAGAAATCATGTCCATAAGTTTATTCACATCTTCATTTAGAAATCATGTCTATAAGTTTATTCACATCCGTATTTAGAAATCATGTCTATAAGTTTCCTGCACTTCTGCACATCATTTATCGCTAGGCAAATGGTTTGTAGGCCCAAATAACAAAATGCATTCTAGATACCATGTCTATAGGAATCCTGCACTTTTACAAATATTTTAAAATCAATCACGCCTAGAAAGCATGTCTATAGGAATAACTAACTAAATATAAATCGTCCATCTCGCTTCTAAGTCTAAAATCAGTAGTCTAGTCGTTTTAAAATCTGCAGAACTTTTGTTTGTTTCTAAAATCAATAATCTTCCTTTAAAATCATTACGCCTTTTGCATTGTTAGATATCATGATTACAGGCCACACCTAGGCAAACCATTATGTATTAACTAACTACACCAGTCTTTAATAGTTATAACCAATAGGAAAGTCTAATTTGGACTTCTTATCTGAAAATATGTGATATATCAGCCACCCTTCCTACGTTAAGTTTAATTAAAGACCTAACTAGTATCTGAAGTCATCTATGTATTTGCATTTAAATGAGGAGGCCTGTTTGAGCCCTTAACTGTTGTTTGTCTCCCCATACTTAACTATATGTTTTGTTTGTCGCCTAGATTTTTATCCTTTCTTAAACTTCTGAAAAGCCCCAATTCCCTTCCCTTCGGGACTAGTAGTCCCAATGCCTCCAGGACTGATAGGATCGGGACGAGTAATAACATGCAATAAGTAACGATACTATTCCGCGCTTTAATACCTTAACGGGGTGGGAAAGGGTAGACATGGAGATGATGATCACGCGATAACACCATGCGTACAATTGGTTACCAAGTGTTGCATGGAT
The DNA here is from genome assembly GCA_026770625.1 of Nicotiana glauca. Lineage (NCBI taxonomy): Eukaryota > Viridiplantae > Streptophyta > Magnoliopsida > Solanales > Solanaceae > Nicotiana > Nicotiana glauca. The sequence goes on from MU774629.1 coordinate 16,985, forward strand.
GATCCATGTATTTTACAAACCTAGGACCCCCTTTTCCCTTATGTAATTTTGTTATTATTTTATCAATGTAATTTTAGTTTTTTTTAAATGCTGCATCTCGTTTCAGTCACTAAATTCCTCTTTAATTTTCTGCACTGTTCTTTTCCCTCTAAAAATTCTTCTCATTCACTTCTTTTGTTTGATTATTTATATTCATTATTTGGTCCTATTTTCTGCATTTAGACATTCTCTTAAACAACTATGAAATCACCTAGTTTATAACTTCAGCATGTTTAGCAACCTTTATGCATACCTACTTGCAGTCTCTATGTGAAATTGTCTTGAATGCTTATTTGCTTTTTTTTAAAGTCACAATTGTAGCATGGCTGGGAACCACACTAGTGGATCTTGGGAGGAGGGGGGTGCCTAACACCTTCCACCCGAGATAATTTCTAGCCCTTACCCAAACTCTGGTTTTTCAACTCAAACCCTTCTTAGTGACTTAATGCACTTAATCATTAGGTGGCGATTCTTCAAACTCCAAAACTCAATTCCCCAAAAGGGAAAAGAGTTGTCCTCCCAAATGTCGTAAACCCAATTTCGCCTTTAAAGAAAAAGGGGGCTTCGACAGCATGGCGACTCTGCTGGGGATTTCTTTAGGCTTTTACCATTTCATGTTGCTTGTGACTTTATTACTTCTTTACTGCCTTTATTTAATGTCTTTATATATTTTCTACTACAAAACTGATTTGGCTCTTTGTTTTCTTTTCTTTATGCTTTTACTGCTTTCCTTCAATACTGTTGTAATTATGAGAAATTATTATAATTGTTACTTTATGAACGTGCAAATACATGACAAATTGTTTCATTCTTGTAATTGCATCTTCCATATCATATTCCACTCGTGCCAAACAAATACCATAGCAACGCTTATAATGAGTGGTTGCACCCTTCCGATATTATCATCCTCTAAATTTGGCAAAGACATATTTGCGATAAAACTAGTCAATCAGTGGTGCCGTCGACAATTCCGTGCCTTTCCCTCTTGAGTTGTCCGCTCAAGGGTACCTTGTCTAATACCACATAGAAACCATTTCTCTTTAAAATTGTACATGCATCATGGTCAAACTTAGCCGAGTCAGTTATGTTGTCCGCATAATGGCTCTTTAAGATAGCCAAAGGGGTGAATACCGATAGGAAATCCTTCGTAGAGATTGAGATGATCATATTTCTTTTCATCACCCAAGGCAGATGAATTATATGCCAACATGTTTTCCCAACCAGAGAATGGGTCGAGCTCTTCGACAATCTTACTGAAGACCGGGTACAATGGATGTTTGAATGGTTTCCTACTAAAGAATTCATCATACAGTCTAGGGATGCACCATTTCTATTACTAATCGGTTTGAGGGGGACTTATCCATATGTACCTATTCAGTTAATGAGACAGGAAAGTAGAAGATAGGTTATACTAAGGGTCGACAAGATGAGCCACTTTCGAGCTGACTTCCAGGATGACAACAGCCCGTACAGTTGCCAGGCTTAGCATTTGTAGCATAGCAAAATTATCTTGGTAAAAGACACCATTGAGCCAGATCGCTACCATGCTGGCTGTACTCCACACTACCTGGTCTGGTTGGAAGACAACCACAACGATTTGGGTTAGCCCGGATTTGTTTGAGGTCATAGGATCATTGATAAAAAGGCTTAAGCGCAAGTAAATTACAACCAACTGTGCAAGAGGATGCGGGAATATGAGAATGAGCACTGGGAAATACAAGAAGCCAACCAAAAGCTAACCGGAGAATGGAAAGACATGGCTGTCAGCGCCAACAAACGTCTGAACTATTTGGAGTGGGGCATAGTGGAGCTGGAAAAGAAGTTTCTAAAGAGAGTTGAAGATTGCCGGGTTGCTGAAGGAAATGAAGGCAGACATCTGGCGAGGGCCTATTTGCTGCTGGGATTGCGCGAGCTAGGAGAGTTGTACGAAAGAGCCAACGTTGTCGAGTCTGGGGAAGGTCCTTCTAGGACCAAGTAGATAGGAGTTATTCTTTCCTTTGCAAATGTAATAGGGCATATGGCCATTACTGACATCTTTATTTCATATTATTTAGTGTTGTTTTGGGATTCGTCTTATTTTTCATCAATAAAATGAAGCATTTATTATTCTAAGTTCTCCAAATTTATTTGTCGCTAGGCCTACCTCTGGCACAACGAGGCTCCCAAATTAGGACACGATTTATATTCTTGCACTATGTGTTTAAATACTGCAATGTGCTCTCCTCATGATCCATACTAACTTGTTACCTTTTGTTTTTACTTTTGTTTATTCCCCTCCCCAAAGGTTAGTTCATGCAATCTGGCATCGTCATCATATTCCACAAGATCCAAGGGCCCTCCACCTCCTCCTTCTCCTCCTTCTCCTCCAAGTCCTACCAGAAACAAGAACAAGGGAAAAATGGAAGACTTGAGAAACATCAGAAAGGAGAACTCAGTTGAAAGGGTAGAGGTTCCCCAGGGTATTCAGGTTTCCAAGGAAAGTGCCTCCCAGCTCGAACAAAAGTTATTGAAATTCCTAGAAGAACTGGACCAAGTTCGGAACTTGGCAAGTTTCTCATTTTCCCTCACTACCCCATATGCCAACTTCGCCAACACTCAAAATCCCACACCACCACAGAACATCCCGAAACCACAAAACCAATCTCTCACAACCACCACTACAACACATGCCACACTTCAAGCAACACCCCATTGCTCATCCCTGAACCACTAAATTCCACAAATGATCATCACCAAAACACCCCCATTTATGTGGAAACTGTGCCGCATACTACTCAACCCATTTCAAGCACACCTGAGTCTGATGACAAAGACTCTCTTATTAAGAATCTGGCTGCAGAACTCAAGAAACTGACTAGCAGAGTTCAGGGTGTTGAAAGAAGCAAGGGGATCGAGGGACTGGATTACAAAGACCTCTACATTCAACCAGATGTCGAACTACCCGAGGGGTACAAACCTCCCAAGTTCGAGATGTTCGATGGCACCGGGGATCCCAGAGTTCATTTGAGGACATACTGTGACAAACTGGTCGGAGTAGGAATGGATGAAAAGATTCGCATGAAAATCTTTATGAGAAGTCTGAAAGGGGATGACCTATCTTGGTACATTAGCCAAGACCTGAAGAAGTGGTCGAATTGGGTAAAGATGGCATCAGATTTCATAGACAGATTCAGATTCAACACGAAGAATGCACCCGATGTGTTCTACATCCAGAACTTAAAGAAGAAACCTACGGAGACATTCTGCGAGTATGCTACTCGTTGGAGGTGAGAAGCCGCTAAGGTCAGGCCAGCTTTAGAAGAAGAAAAAATGAATAGGTTTTTTGTCCGGGCTCAGGATCCACAGTATTATGATAGGTTGATGTTGATCGAAGGCCAGAAATTTTCCGACATCATCAAACTAGGGGAAAGGATCGAGGAAGGTATCAAAAGTGGAATGATCACTAACTTTAAAGCATTGCAGGCTACCAACAAGGCTCTACAATCTGGTGGCAAGTCCAAGAAAAGGGATGTGGGTGCCATAATGGTTGCATAAAGGACAAAATCCCCAACCAAATACCAAACCTACCCATTACCTCCATTCACATATCAGCCTACCCTAAATTACCAAGCACCCTCGCCCATTTACCAAGCTCCACCACTTACTTACCAATCATCTTCTCCTCCCGCATATCAGCCTACTTCACCCAGATATTCCCAACCCGTACAAGTCTACCAAGCCTACAACACTCAACCCATCCCACTACCAATCACCTCCCACTCGCCAAAATTTCCCTAGACCCCGACCAAACTTTGACCGCAGACCCCCCAAATAATACACCGCCATTGACAAACCAATCGACCAGCTGTATGAAAGGCTTAAAGCTGTTGGTTACGTCACCCCTATCCCTGCCATAACTCCAGAAAATCCTTCCCAATGGATCAACCCAAACAAAACCTGTGAATACTATTCCGGTATGAAAGGGCATACCATTGATGAGTGCCGCGCCTTGAAAGACAAGATTCAGGCTTTGATTGACAACAAGAGCATTGTGGCAAAGGAGCCTGCTCCGAATGTCCGCAGCGACCCTCTACCTTACCATAAAGGCGGAGGCACTCACATGATTGAAATAGAGGATGATTGGGAAAGAAAATGGGAAGTATATCCTAAATGTCTTGTAGCCTCTCGATGATAGGTATGGATGTCATCATATCGATTTGCAAGACTCTACTAGACACTTGCTCATAACTTGTAGAACCTATGAACCTAGAGCTCTGATACCAATCTATCATGATCCAAAATTCACTAGTCGTGATGACACCTAACCCAACCCGCTAGGTAAGCCAACTAATAACTATTCAATTCCATTAAAGTCAACCTAACAATTATATAGAGAAGTTAACTAAATTTTATTCATTCCCCAAGGACCGGTAGTATAAATCATGAGATTCTAAGAATAGTGTTTACAAAGCATATATGAAGAAAATACATCTTCTATATGAAATGTACATAAATAGAATTTTATAATCTAAGGCTACCGTGAACAATAGGCAGTTGCAGCAGGAACGCAGGTGCGCCTTCAAATCCAGCAACCATCGAACACAACAATATTGGTATCCGAGATGTGCACGCACTGTGTAAAAAGTGCAATATGAGTACAACCGACCCCATGTACTAAAAAAATAACAAACCTAACCTAAGTTTGAAAGCAGTGACGAGCTGGAACATTGGTTGGGTCCAACACAAATAACCAATAGTAGTTCATACAATGTAGATCAAATAAACAAAGAGATACTCTGAGAGGTATAAATGTTCAACTTTTACATAGTTATCAAACAAAGTAGTTTCGCTTGTCAAGAATATCAGTGAAAAACCCAAATCCTTTATCAAAATCATTAAAATATCATGAGATAGTTTGAAAATAATTTTTTTTCCTGAAAATCCTTTCCACAATAGGTAAACATGTTTCATTTCCTTTTTCAAATAAAAACCATGAAATACCACACTATGTCCGCATACTAAATTGTAAGAGTCATGAATGATGTGAGACCGTACAACATGAGGAAAAATGTGTCTCTATGCATGTATGCCATATATTCATGCCAATGCCATGTATCTTAGAGATGAATCATGTACTCACACTCTCAGAGTACTCAATCTCATTGTATCACACCTTCCACTCATCATAATCAACCACTCGGTATTGTATATGACCTATACGGCCCAGGGAAGATCCATCCTGGAGTATATACATCACTGACTATAAGTCACACAGTACCTAAGAAATAGGCCAATCCAACCTCATGGAGAATATCCATCTCCATACCAAGGGAAGATCCATCCCTGAATATAATCAACCGCACACACTAGGGGTGTGCAGACTCTGAAGGAGCTCCTTTAGGCCAAGCGCTATAACAAGCCAATCATGGCATAAACAAAATCAGGCCCTCGGCCTTTCTCAATAATCAATAAAACATATTGTGGCGTGCAACCCGATCCCATAACTATCACTCATAACCAGGCTCTCAGCCTCACTCAGTCATCATTCTCTCCAATCTCACCCACGGGCTCACAATGTCATGAAAATTGACCAGTAACATTGATATGATGTATCAGTAAGTAACAGTTGAGACTGAGATATGATATGAATGCATGAATGTGATTGAGTACGAAATATTAATGAATTCAATGTGATGACAGCAAGAAACAACCACTATGGGCCCCAACAATATCTCCATTAAGCCTGACATGATATATAGCATTATGTATAGCTCATTTATCTTATCACATGGTGAAAAAATAGATATCAATAAAATAGGGCCACTATTCAGTGCCCTGGAAACAACAAAGTCACAACTCACAGGGTGCACGCCCACACACCACACGCCCATCACTTAGCACGTGCTCATTTCAATATCAATCACGTAACACATAATTCGATGTTTCATACCCTCATCACTAAGTTTAGAAGAGTTACTTATCTTAAACAAGGAAGTTCTGATACTGAGAGCCAATCGATGCTCCAAGAATGCCATCATGTGCGTTCCGACCTCCGAATGGCTCGAAACTAATAAAAAACAACTCAAATACATCAAACAATGCTAAAGGAACCAATCCCAATTGAAAAAGGTCGAATCTTTAATCAAAAGCTCAAAATTGGCCAAAAAGCCTAACTCGGGCCCACACCTCGGAACAAGACAAAACACACAAAATCAATCAATCTATTCAATTACGAGTTCAACCATACTAGTTTCACGAAAATCCGACTCTGAATCGGTGTTCAAAAAAAAATTCATATTGAAACTTTAGGCCGAAACCCCCAATCTCTTATTTAAAATTCATCAACCAAAAGCTAAAATTTAGATAGATTCACGAAATATAACCAAAACTGAATATAGAACACTTTTCCCAATTCATATGGTGAAAATCGATTGGAAAGTTGCCCAATTCCGAGCTTCCCAACTCAAAATATGTTAAATGCACAAAACCCTCGGTTTAACACTGTTCTGCCTTGTTTCTTATGCCAAAGAATCTCAAAACTCACTTTTAATACCTCCAATGAATTCCTTGTGAAATTTTAGTCAAGTTAGAATTTTGAATCATCCATTTGACATTATATTGAAGGAGATATATTGGTTTAAATATTTAGAAATAGTGCAGATTTTTAAATACCGAGTCAGTGATAATTTCGTTATTGATCTAAAGAAATCTGGCAACCCAATTCTTAGTAAAATGACCATAAAATCCTCATATGATATCCAACTTTGACAATTTTTTTTTCTATGGCTCTGTAGTTACGATACTTAATACTTCAATCAAAACAGAAATTGGAGTTCATTTGTTCAGTGTGATACCATTTATTCTTGAAGAAACGACGTCGAAACATAAGAAAAACGAGCGCAATACAATCCAAACCTATCGGAAACTCACCTGAGCCTCTCGGGACCCTGTCGAAATATACCAACAAGTTTCATATCATAATATTGACCTACTCGAGGCCACAAAACACACATAACAATATCGAAATGACAAAACGCACCTCAAATCAAACTTAATGAACTTTCGAACTTTTGACTTCCAAAAACTCACGCAGAAACATATCAAATCAACTTGGAATGATCTCAAATTTTACACACAAGTTATAATACATCATACAAAGCTACTTGTGCCCCCAAAATACCGAGCGAAGAGCAAATACTCAAAATGACTGGTCGGGTCGTTACATCCCCACACTTCCTCCTGAAAGAGTCATTGACTTTAGCATCGATCTCGTGCCAGTCATTAAGTGTAAACATCTAATTTCTGCTCTTTTTATTTCTCCTACATTAGTTTTTTTTTCTAGGTTTATTGTGAGTGTTTATAGACTTTAACATTAGATTATTAATTAATTTTTTAAGGTGTTTAATGATTTGGATTAATGACCATTTCAGTTGAGTTATGCACAAATCAGGCCCAATTTTGTTGCCCAATTCGGCCAACTCAGTCCAATTGATGGTTGGACAAGACTTGCATTAAGTGAAACCAAGACTCAGTCTGACCCCTCCATTCCCTCATGATCCAACGACTTTAATTAAATCACCTCCCTAAGTATTTAAAGCTTAGAATCCCAAATAATTTCCCCCATTTTCCACTTATTTCCCCTCTTCTTCCTCAAGACCTAGCCATCGACCGCTCTACTCCGCTGCCAGAAATCGCCACCGATGGCGGCCATCCTCCAAATCACCCCAAAATTTTACCATTTTTTCCTCTAAATATTCTCTCTGTGAATCCAAGCCTCATATCCTTCAAACCTCTGCCAACCTCTGTAGATCTAATCCCAATTGAAACCCTAGTCGCCATAATTTTCTTCTTTCTTTCTCAAATTTGTGACAAATCCGACCACCCCACCCTGTATATCTTACATAAACGTGTAGATCTGAAGGATATCTACACTTTTCCTCAAGATTTACGCCGAAACTCAAAACTTCGTCACTGCCGCCGCACCATTGCTGCCATGCCACCCCCAAACACTGCGTCTCCATTTCACTCCACTTCTCAACTCAAAGACGCTAGTTTCCTTTTGGCAAGCCACCGAAACTCATTTGTTTTAGCGTCTTTTCCAAAAAAATGCGTATTTCAAGGTTGAACAGCCGCTTTCCGAAGGTTTCATATCATCTCATCGCTCGATTCGGCCTCGAACATCCCTAGAATTGGGTAAACTCGAACCCTAATCTTTTCCTCCATGTTTATGTTTTTTTAAATTGTTTCCTACTATTTGATTATAGTGTAAAATTCGTTGTTATTCGTTTATGTTCGTAGTCATTTCGTGTAATTACTTGTTTAATATTTTGACTACAGTTATTTATCTCTTGATTATTGGGGCTATTTAGTTGTGAATGTGTTGAGTTTCTGTTTATTCAAGTGTGTTGTTTAGTCATAGTTGTTTTAATAAAATAATTAGTTGGTATGTGATATATTAAGTTGATGGTTTCAATTAGTTTGTTTGGATAATGCACTTGTTTTGTTTGATTTTTATTTATTATATTTTGAGTTTCCCTTAGTTGATTTATAGTTTAATTTCTAAGTCTAGTTATGTATTTTTCTATCTTAGTTTGGTTTGAATCACATAGGTTGGTACTAATATCGTAAGAGCTGAAATTTAAGTTATTTTTCATAAAATAGTGTACTAGTAGCCTGCTTTTTAATAGTAGGGTGGCTGAAATGATATTTTTTCTCCTTGCTTCTGCTATAGCAAATTTTCAGGCTGTCCTTTCACCTTTGGATATCCTTACAATAGTGGTTAGCATACAAAGTTAGTCTTTTTTCGACAGACTTTTGGTGGACAAAAGACAGTCCAAAAAGTGTCTTTCTTTGCCTACTTAAGGGTTGCCCTTTCCTCACTTTACACGCACACTCTAAGACACCTAGAAATCATCCTTTACACTCTAAAAAGACACATATCCTTGAGAAAAATCGGCAGCTGAATACTAATTGTAAGTTAAAAATTATGAGCTTTGTAAGTGTTTCTTAGGTTGCAAAACCTTTGAGAAAACTGGAAAGATCCTTAGGCAATTTGTAAAGTTGTTTAGCTACTAGTTTTCAACATCCTTGTTGGTTTTCTGGGCTATTTTAACACCGAGGAGCTGCTCTTTATTGCTGTTTCTACTGCTATTCTTGCTGATACTACTGCTGTACTCTTATTATTCTGCGACTTAGGTAACACTTTAACCTTATGTTGTAGATATTTTTACATTAATGAGAAGATTTGAACTCATCTTGACTATTAGAAGCATATTCATCTTGATAAATGAATGCTAGATAGTTTTCTTGATTCTTTAAGTATATCTTGTTGAATTCATATGTAAATAAATCCATAAATGTTCGAATAGTGTTTATTATGTTTAGCTGTAGTTTATCATATAATATAGTTTCAATGCATGTAAAATGAGATGTTCCAAGTAGGTTGTAATGTGTTTAAGGACTGTTTTTTATCTTGCGTAATTTTGGCTAGTTTAGTTTAAAGAAAAGAGCAAAAAAAGTCATGTCTGAAAGCTTTAATTTATTGTGATAAATTTTAGATTCTACATGCGACCATAGTTTATTGTGATGAATTTTAGATTCTACATTTGACCATTTCTGTAAAGACCTTTATTTGTTGTTAGAAAATGGTTAAGTCATTAAACAAGTGATTGATGTTGCAAATTAATTGAAGGTTTTGGTTTACAGTAAAATGAGCTAGACCCGTAATTTAGCATGAGTGGGCTGCTTGTGCTAATCTGCAGCTAATGGCCATTGGGTTTCAACTTTGTGCCCATTCCAGAAGCCCAAAAATTGGCCGAAGGTTGTTCTTCCCACCAGGCCCAATGCCTTTTAAAAGGTTTATTTCGCCATATTTTTTAAGTCACTACTAGCCCATTTTTACTTGAGTTACTTCTGGCCTGGTGGTACTTTCTCTTAGTAATAGTAATCTAAGTATTTAATCACCTCTTAATAAATGCTAGGCAAATAGTAGGCAGATTTTAACATCACGGAATCGCTTACTTAGCGTGATGTTTAACATTCATAAATTAATCGAATAATCCCATACCTTATCCAATAATTTTAGTTAATTTTTAATTATTTCCCATAATTGCGAATTCGCTTGTGTAGCACGATAGTAACTTTTAATAAATTTTAAATTAATCTCTTCGTATGTAGTAATTTTCTCCAAAATTAATAACATACTAATAATCCTCGTCATGACTGCAGATTCGCTTGCATAATGCGGTTATGACAAAAATCAACAAAAATTGTCTTGGTCGCACATTTGTTTGTGTGGTGCGATTAGGACAATTTTATTCAAATTTTTCTTTAATAATTTTAATAGTTAAAATCAGATAGGAAATATTTGAAAATTCAATAAAACACAGTTTGTCCAAAATTATTTCAAGCCATTTTTAGTCAATAAAACGGCCATTCTAGAACCACATGACTCGGTAAATGCCTTACACTTTCTCCCCGGTCAACAAATTTCCTTACCTGAACTTTATTTTCATGGGCCAATTATAAAAGAGTCAAATCTTCTTTTGAATAGGGATTCTAATAAAAGGTGACTTGGAACATCAAAAAATAAATTCCAACTGGTGACTCTGTAAGTAAAATAATCCCTACTCAAGATTGTTACTTCAATCGAAAAAATTCTTTAACCCACAACGATCTATAATGCATATTCTTTTTGGGGTAAAAAGGGATGTGACAATTTCGGAGACTCTATTGGGGAACAACCAGAATTCGAGCTTGTACTTGACATTATTTCAATTTATTAAATTTGTATATATTATGATTTATTTGGGTCTAATGTGCTACTTGTCCGCTTTTTACAGTTTTGATATTGTTGGAGTGTACATATAAATTGTCTTCTCATGCACCCCTCTGAGTATTCTTGAAATTAAAAATTGAGCATTTTCTTGACATAATCTGCTTACTTTTAGATAGCCGAGCTGCTTGCCACCGGATGAAGGATTTTAGTTACACATATTTTTGGTAGGGAGCTCCACCAGCTAAGCCGGAAAGCAATGCTACCGGTATGCTGACCCTCTTCATCTCAAGTTGTCCGCTCGATTAAGCTAGTCTAGATAACTTCTCCACTAGGATTTAAAACTAGAAGAACAAACCTTATGCCGGATATCCCTGGTAGGTTCGTTTTATTTACATCATGTGCATTTGACTTAGTGAAGCTCGACACAGGGGTCGGGTCCGTATAAGTCAGGTATCCTCTTTGACACCATCATGTTCACTTATGCGCCACTTGCTACATCATTTGGAGGGCTTGCTTGCATTGTTGACCGGCTTTAGGAAATTAGTTGAGTGGAATTAAAAAAAATTATTCTTCTAGTTAAGTACAATTAATTCTTTTCTCTTATTTTTTGTAGTAGTCTGGCGTGAGGTGTAAAGATTAATTTTTATAAAAATCAAAAGAGAAAAATAGTCGATTTCACCGAACTATTCGGGTTTCATTTTCGAGAGATGTGAGATATGTAGGCAACTTTCATCGGGTTCACTCGACATTTAAAAAAAGGCATAAAAATTACGCATGTGCATAAAATTTTAGAATAAATAAGGATAAAAATAAAAACTACTATTTTTTGTTACTTTTTACTATTTTGCCCTCATATCCTTCCATTTTTGTCGAGACAATCTTAAATCTTCATACGAAGTGCTTAAGAGTCGTTTTGTATAAGTAGCTACTTTGTCCATTCTTTTTTACCATTTTTGCCTTTTGTCCTGCTATTTTTTGCCGAGACAACTTTAAAACCTTCTATGAAAGTACTAAAAGGCTATTTTTACAAAAATAGCTATCTTATTTAGTTTTGTCAGGCCTTACCGAGACAACCTTAAAATCTTCCTCGAAAGTGCTGAAGGGTCATTTTTGTAAAATAGCTACTTTGTTCACCTTTCACCATTTTTCCCTTATGTCCATCCATTTTTGCCGAGACAACTTTAAATCTTATACGGAAGTATCGGAAGACTGTTTTCGCAAAAATAGCCATCTTTCTAGTTTTGTCTGGTCATTTTGCTGAGATAGCCTTAAACTTTTCACGGAAGTACTCAAGGGTTGTGTTACACCCCATGTTTACATACGCGAAAGTACGCCCTAAGTAAATTGATGTAAGCTCAAAAAGGATGAAATCCTTCTACAAGGCTAAGGAAGGTTTATTGAAGTGTTTCGTAAGTAGGAAGAATAAGACTTGTTAATCATGATTTAAATGCGTTTAGAGTCATGATATGACTATATATGATGTTTGGATATGAAATATAATGTTTGAAAAAAATTTGATTTAACTTACGAAAAAATCTAGTTAAGATTTTCCTTGTAATGAGCCGTTTTGAGAAATTAAATTCGTAAGCTTTATGATGTTATTGTGGGGCATATCTCATACCAAACTGAACATCTTGTAATATAGTTTCCAATGGTCCCGACCATTTATTAATAGGACATCGGGGTAGAGAAATATGGATTTTTAAAGGAGGGTTGCCAAGTCACGTTGGCGCACTTCGGAGAAACTGGCAGGTTTATAGGCCTAGTTGTGATGCAATTTTCTTCCAATATATTGAGAGTTACATGGAGATCGTCATATGGAATTAACGCCCTATGTGTCTGGTTTCAAATGCTGCAAATCGTTTGTCAACACGATAGCGGAGTAGAGAGATACAAGTGCCCGAAGTGGCATTGTTCAAGCTGCCAAGCAGGCAGCTTACCCACCTGCTTGGAGAATTGGACCGGTGGTCTTATCCCCTTATATCTCATCAACGATACAGATGTAACTCACACAAAACCACTTTTAAGATCTCCAAAATCATCCATAACATATCTCAAGATCACAAGAACCAAACTCAGGGAAACAACTCCTCAAATCATCATCAAAGATGTTAAAGACTACAAAAGAATGATTCTATGGTGTTGTTGTGTGATTGAAAGCTATTGTGAGTTAAGTTGAGATAGAATTTCAAGTTGCAGCTGTTGTACAAGGTATGTATAACATCTTCTTGATTGTTCCTTAGGTTAATCTTGTGTTGGTTGTGTTGTTTGAGTGAAAAACGATAAGATAGCACTTGAAAGAATATGGGATATGGTTGTCTTTTTGGTTGGACTATTTTGTGGCTAAATATATGGTTTGTGGTGGCTGAAAATTGTGAGAAATAATTTGATAATATTGTGGATTCTGTTCCTAAACTTTCCTAGGTGTTAATTAAGTTGATTGAAGAAGAAAATATGAAAAAACAAGTAATTGACGATAAAAATTATGGTGCTAGACGTATGGAGCTATTTTGGAAGGCATTTTGTGGATGTTTTAAACTAGAAATAATATGGTACATATAAGTATGATTTTCTGAAGATTTTAAACTAATTTCCGGAATAAGAGTTGGATTCAATTTATATCTTTCTATGAGTAAAAATGAGCTTGCCGCTCAAATATGATTGTTAAGATAATCGGAAAAATTCATATTGAATTATATTGTTTTTGTTGCTATTATTGGTTATAGTTGTTGTTGTTGGGCTGTTGATGATCCTTAGTGTTCTTTGGGATGTATTGAAAATAGGAAAATTGTTGCCCGATTTTCCTTAAGTCGTATGACTAGCCAAATACAATGGTACGACATTATATGTTTACGACAATATTATTTCATTTGTTGTAGATGCAAGAAGTTGTGTTGATCTTGGTTGAGTAATAAGAAAGAGATCATACATGTATGTTAAGGATAATCCTTTCTTCTTTTGGCATGATCCAAGTAACGATATGTAAACGTAATGCTATTCCATAAGAGATTCTACTATTAGAAGTTAAGGATGTCTACGTTATTCATTCCTATGAAATGTAATTCAGAGCATATCTATGTATGTTCATAAGTCTCTATTGAGGCGTACGATAAAGATGTTAGTGTTCATAACATAGTAATACATGCATTTTCATGCATATTTATTTACCATCATGCTACGGCCGGTCGGACAGTCATGCATTTACCACCGTGCTAAGCCCGGTCGGGCAGTTACCACCTGTTAGGCAGTTATGTATCATTATTTACCGCCTGTTGGTTAGTCATGCATATCTATTTACCATCGTGCTACGGCCGGTCGGGCAGACATATATTTACCACCGAGCTAAGGCCGATTGTACAGTTCCATATTTACCATCGAGCTACGGCCGATCGGGCAATCATACATTTACCGCCGCGCTATGGCCGGTCGGACAATTATATATTTACCGCTGCACTACGACTGATCGAAGAAGTTACCACTGATCAGTTGAGAAATCATGCATCATAGGATATGGATAATAGAAACAGTCTCAAAGAGAAGTATTATATATGTAAGTATAATAAGTATGTATATACTCTGGCACTTCAGAGATTCAGGTTGATTTTTATATGTCTTTAACTAATGTTGACTTATTATTATATTTCAGTTCCACCTTACATACTTGGTACATTGTTCGTACTGATGTCCTTTTGTTGGGGACACCGTATTCATGCTTGCAGGTATAGATAATTAGTTTGATAAGCCCTCATAGTAGACGAGGTCAGCATTCACCGAATGATCAGTAAGACTCCACCTTATTTAGAGTGCATCCGAGTCTATAAGTCACTGCATTAGAATTTTGCTACAGACTTATTGGTAGGCCGGTACCCTACCCCATATGATGTCAAATAATTTTAGAGTCTTTGTAGACAAAGGTTCCTTTTGTATAATATGGAAAAGGTCTTTGACGACCCCTATGTATTCTTGTTTTATGAACGATGGTTCATTGATACAGTGTTTACCCACTTACAGTTGTACGGTATGATTTGTGGCCATGTTCGCCCATGATAGTTACAAAAGGAATGAGTTCAACTAACTCGACCTATGTATGCTCTAGTTTTGGTAGAACGATCATGAGTTACAAAGTGATTCGCTCGATCCAGCACGGCACCGGGTGCTAGCCACTTCTTGCGAGGTTTGGGTTGTGATAGGTTGTTTTCATAAAAATGGCCATTTTATCTAATTTTGTGAGGTCATATTTGCCAGATAACCTTTAAACCTCTCTCAGGGTACTGAAGGGCCGTTTTTCTAAAAATAGCCTTTTTATTTATTTTGTCTGCCTTTTATCATTTTGTCCATATGTTTGACCGTGTTTGCTGAGACATCCTTTAAGCATTCCGTAGGGGTATCAAAGGACCATTTTCGCAATAATAGCCATTTTTTCTACTTTTGTCATTTCAACTTTTGTATCTGGTAATTTAAAAAAAATGATGAAAAATAGATTGATTCCTAAATTGGCTTTTTAGAAAAAAAATTGGAATTCCCATCTCCACAAAGAAGCAGTCAGAAAAGGATAAGGGACGAGACACCTTGTATATCGTGAAAATAATAATTAAATTTGTTGATGGGACTCTAAAAATACGTGATCTATTTTGATGCTAGTTGTGGAGCAGTTGATGCTATGTGTGTGTAGTTTAAGAGTGAGACACGAGCTAAAATAGAGCAGTAATCGAACTGAGATATAGCTGTTCGGGGCCTCAAGCTGGTTTATTTGGGGCCTCGAGGTCGGATCTCGAGCTCGGGCTCGAGCTATCTGGGGGAATCGGGGAAGGGCTAACCGATGCAATAATATTAAATGAGGCAATTTATGGCCAATGATAAGGAATAAATAAGCAATGAATGTGGAACAAGTATGAAAATAATAAGATAGAACAACAATGTCGAGAGAGTGTCTTAGAGAGAAAGAGAGAGAGTTATCATATATTTCATGTAGAGCCTTTGGAGCAATATCAGTCCTCTACAAAATAATTAGAATCCCGTTTATATAGGGGGGGGGGGAGGATATATGGTAAGGCATACATTAGCTGTAAAAGTATGGAGATGGGACGGCTAGAAATGACACCCCGAGTAGGGCTTAGAATAGCCTGGCTAGGCCTTGTAAGACTTAGCCGCGTCTTGGGGACTTCCTATTTTTACGCTAGCCCCAACCAATATCCTCTTAAGGCTGGGTGTTAATAGACTCCGAGGGAGAAGACTCAAGCGTAACTTTGTAGCCTCGAGGCTTTAAGGCGACATTCCGAAATGCTTCAGTGATGGGAAATTGGACCCTCTGATTTTGTTGTATACAGATAGTCTCCGCGTTTCCTAGATCTAAGTGATAGGAAATGAATTTGATGACCAACACTTTTAGTTCCCTACACCGATGTCATATCGGTGATGCAAACTATGACGTGAGCCTTTGTGACAATTGAGAAATCCCTTGGACGTGTCTTTTCAATATCATTCAATGCACTGTCAATTCTCTTTTTTTTAATGCACTGTCGACTCTCGTTCTTCAAAGTGGCACTATCGCTGTCGATTCTATTTTTCAAGAATGAATTGATTGCGCCTGCTGATACGTCTTCCAAAGGCATCGAAGACTGTGTGATATCTCCCTATAAAGGGGCACATTTTGATGCCATTTCTTCAGTTGAGTGTCTTCTTCCATTCATTCATCCATTTTCTTCACTATCTTTTCTTCACCATCTTCTATTATCATTAACTGCCATGTTTGGGGTTCACGACCCTAAGGCTGTATGGCTTCATTCTCATTAGCTGTGTAGTGGCCTCTTACCCGAGCTTCTCCATGTCGAAAGAGATTATAGTGTCTCGAAGCTGCTTCTGTTGTTATTACGACTGCTATTACTGTTGTTATTGATTCGAGGTGATAATATATGGGGGGTCGTCTTCCTCTGCCTTTTAGAAAGTCTTTTGGACTATACACCGATGTTCATAAGGGGGCTCTGACTATACACCGCTGCTCACCTTCATCTCCCGGCCCGGCGTAGCGCTATGCTCTAGGCTGGTAGTTTACACGGCTCAATGTCCCAAGAAGTTGGTTCGAAGTAGCCGTGTAATCCAGGTCAACGCCCGCAAAGTATGTTGTTGGTCCGAGGCTCTCTTGGCCAATGAGGGTCCTCGACCTTTGGTGGGCTATGGCATTTTTTCATCCCTTCTTGCTCGTCCCACTTTTTTCTTCGTCTTCTCCTCTGAGGTGCTTCTTTGAAGTTCTACTTTGAGGAACCGAGGTGAGTTTGTTGAGGGTGTCCATTCAAGGAAATAGCGCTCAAAGATGCTGCCACCGTAGGTATACCTTCGAGGATAGTCTAGGTTTTCGATCTTTCTCTATGTATCCCCTTTTTGCTTTCTTGCTTCTGTGTAGCGGGCCGTTGTAAGAAAATTTCCATAAATGCAAAGATACTTTCTTGACTTCCGCCTTTGATGTTGGCCATATTCTTTTATATCTTGTGAGGATCCTAAACCTATGCCTCCGTTGTCGATTATCAATATCTTACTCGAATGCGAGTATTCTTCTCGGCTTTTGGTTGATAGAAATGGCTCCTTTTTGAGCCCACCATTGCTCCTCGGTCCAAGC
This sequence comes from Nicotiana glauca, assembly GCA_026770625.1. Classification (NCBI taxonomy): domain Eukaryota; kingdom Viridiplantae; phylum Streptophyta; class Magnoliopsida; order Solanales; family Solanaceae; genus Nicotiana; species Nicotiana glauca. The sequence goes on from MU774629.1 coordinate 34,393, forward strand.
TTAAAGCGGTTCGATAGACTCGGGCTGTTGGGACCCTCGAGTCGCATGGAGACAATATTTTGAGATTTGAAGTTCTTGAGGGTGGTGTTTGAGTGACGGTTGAATTCAGGCACCTGGATTGGACTTGGTGTAGATAACCTTTTTAAGATATTGTAGATAGGTCCTAGCTGATGGGTTACCTAGATTTAAGCAGTTTTCCTGAGGTCGAGCCTCTCTAGCGGAGCTCGAATTACCTGTTCCTCTTCTTGGGGGGACTCTTCGAGTTCGACTACTATTTCGGGCCTTATAATGGTGTTGGGGGTTTTCTGGAGCCTAGCTTCATGTTGATGGAGGTCCTCAAGGTCAAGTACCACCTCGAGACTGGAAATGGTATTTGTTTGCTTCTTATAGCCTAGTTTCATGTTGTTGGAGGTCCTCGAGGTCGAGTACTGCCTCTGGACTGTCAATTGTAGTTTTTGGCCTTCCGGGGTATATATCGGGCAGGCGGGCCATGGTTGTTTCTATACATATATGTGATTGCTTCTGCCTCTTGGGAGATCCACTTTTTTAGGTATTTCCTTCCATCTCGGCATCGAGCCCTTCGTTACCTTAGTACCAGAGGGTTTGTGCACGTTCTTGCTTTAGTTCCTCTAGTCTTGCCTTAGCTATGACTGCTGCTTCGGGGTCTGCCATTCAAAGAGGGGAGATTTCCGCTCCCAGCGCTGAGGACCCGCGGGAGTTTATCTAGAAATTTACGTCTTTGATAAGGGAGGAGCACCTTGAGTTGGTGAGGAGAGACTGCGGATGGGGGAAGGAGGTAGCGCTACAGGTGCTTTCCCCGGACGAGGGTATCACTGACCCTACCGATGGTTTCCTGAATGAATATACGTTAAAGTATATGTACTTTATTTAGTATTTAATCAGGAGGTTTCTCTGTTTCCTCCCTTCATGCTGGGACCTCTAGTCGTGCCCGACTTTTTTGTAAAGCATCAGGTTAGCTTGGTGCAGGTACACCTGTCGTTTTTGTGAATTCTGTTGATGATGAGGTTTTTTGCGGAGAAGGCGGGGCTTGAATTAATGCTCAACCATCTCGTTAGGTTGTACCGGCCTTTTCACCACCGAGGTCTACTAACCTTACGGTGTCGTTCGTCCACGCCTTTTGTTATTGATGATGATGAAGGTAGAGATCAGGAGTGGACTGGTCGGTTCGTCCGGTTCCGGACGGCAGACGTTATCCCTATGGACCTTATGCCATTCCTGAAGAATGGAACTATATGCATGAATGGAGCGTCTCGTGCTTTCTCCGATTTGTTTATGTTGAAAGCTAATCTCGTTATCGTGTTTCATCTTTTTTGTAGTAATTTCATGGGTGCCAGGAGAGGTTCCTGATCTGCCTAGTTAGGTCTGAAAATTGGTGACCCACTCATCTTGTGACGACCGTAGGTGGCGAGCTGTGTCTCGTGGAAGATAGGAAGCAAAATATCATGGTGGATGTGTATATTGATTTCCCCTTGTCCCTTGTTCATTTGGAGAGATATTCTTCCTTTTTATGTATTAACCTTGTTGTCACAGATATCGGGGAGCTGAAGGCGAGGCTATGCACCTTCAGAGAGGAGGAGGGGTTGTTGGCATTCGAGCCAAAGTATGATAGTGATAAGATGGAAATGCACTTACACGGTGATGTAACTCATAGCAAGGCAAAACAAGGTCGGGACGTTGAGACGAAAGCATCGCCCGAGCCTGTCGCGCCCGAAGTTACCGACTCTAGAAAGATAGCTCCTCCGAACGATCGTGTTTTGACCACGGGTGATTCCTCCGGGGCCGAGGGATCTAGATCAACAGATTTGCGTTCGGCCTTTGAGGAAGTCTTCCCACTTCACTTTGAGGTGAATTTCATCATAGGCCTCCCGCATCCGTGTCTTCCCTTTCTTATCGGGTTTTTCATTTTACAGGCCTTCGATAGGCTTAGGTCCGAGCTGCTCCGTCATGGCGCTAGCCTCCGGAAAGCTCTGGATAAGGGTAGATCCCTTAGTCTCCTTTGAGAGGAGAAGGAAACCGAGTTAGCATACTGGCGATGTGAGGTGTATCGGAGCTTGAATTATGAGAGCTATTTGATGAAGAAGGTAACTTCCAGTCCTGGTTGAGTATGCATTTCGCTTTTTAACTTCTATGGTTAACTCTTCGCCTACCTCAGTTGTAGAAAAAGATGGAGGACTTGAAGCATTTTAGAGGCGAGGCCGATCAAATCAGAAATGACTGTATCGAGCTGAGAGCTCAGGTGCAGGTCCAAGCCTCAGAGAAGAAAGATACATCGACTAAGCTTTCGGCCCTCGGGGTCCAACTCCGCTTAGCTCCTGGCAACGCTTCAGTTCAAGCGGAAATGATCACGAAGCTTGAATCCAAACTTTTGAAGGTTAGGGATGAGATCGTTGATGCTCGGGCCGAAGCAATACTGAACTGTACTAAGGCCAATCAGGGGATGGCACTTCATTTGAAGGACACTACCAATGCCCAAGCCAAGTTAAAGAGGGTCCTAGGTCGTGGAGAGAAGATCAAAGAATATGCGCATCACAAATCTCGGAGAAAGGTTCTCGAGGAAATTAGTGCCAAAGGTTTTGTTCTCTCGGAAGAGTTGGCGCGAGCGAGGGCAGACGAGCGCGACTCTCGTTTACTCCTGTCCGATGCTGAGGAGAGTGAAGATGAGGACGATAGGCCATAGCTCTCGGGGGTGGCGCGTGGACCTCGTCATCCCGTATGTAGTACCTTTTTAGAGCATGTTTATATATGGAGAATGTATTTATCCATGTATGTACCTAAAAGAAAAAACCTTTTGCGGTTTTTTTGTTCTTGTATACCCTCTTTTGTTTCGCTCACGGCCAGATGGACTGGTTTCAGAGTTAGTGAAAATTATCAGATTCGTGATACGGCCCTGGGGCTTATTAGGTAGGCCCAGGGGCTCTTACCCGCCTGGTCGGTGTGACCTTTGGTGTAACCAGGAATTTGAGAACTTATGCTTTTGTTCAACTATTTTGGGCAGAGTCTCCGAGTCGGGTTTTGACTCGAGCTCATATATCCCTCAAGCCTTTTATGTTGGCATAGGCCGGCGATAGTGGCCCTTACGTTTTAACTCTTTTAGATCTAGTCTCCGAATCGGGCTATGACTCAAGCTTAGTCGACCCTAAGGTTTTACATTTGTATTGGGCGGGCAACAATGACTCTTACGCCTTCAATCAAAGCAATCTTTTATGTAAGATGGCGATAATGGCTCTTACACTTCGCCCTTAGGCATGTGTGTGGCTTTGAGGCTTATTAGGCTGGCGACAATGGCTTTTACGCTTTTCCCTAAGGCATGTGTGTGGCCCTGAGGGTTGTTAGGCTGGCAACAATGGCTCTTACGCTTTTTCCTTAGGTATATGTCTGGCCCTGGGGCTCGTTAGGCTGGCGACAATGGCTCTTTGGCTTTGCCTTTAGGCATATGTATGGCCTTGAGGCTCGTTAGGCTTGTGACAATGGCTCTTACGCTTTGCCCTTACGCGTATGTAAGATTTATTTTCCTCTCGTTAAGGACTTTTGCAATGATTTTGCCTGACCTGTCATCATTTTGGGAAGAACCTCGATTTCCAATCGTTTGCGCCTTTGCGGTGATGTTCGAGCACCTCATAAGGTTTGGCTCGTAGGCTAAGTAGCTTGAAGCCTTATGATTTGGAGCTGACATGGTCGAAGCTCTTTTACCTATTGAGGGTAGCTGTTTAACCAATTCTTTTCGAAGTAGATTCAAAGTAATGGCCTATGATTTTGTAGCGACGATTGGGCGTCTCCGAGTCGCGTTAGTTTGGTTGATGCAGCCATATGACCGTAGTCATTTATGTTTGGCCAGAGCCATTTTTTTGTCCCGAGTATATTAGTTTACGCGTCTATTTCGAGGGTATGGCTTTTTAGGGGTCTTACAAATTCGATATATATCCTGAACTTCGAGATTGATTTTATTCCTGTAATAAGGTCTTAAACTTTCATTCCTTTTGAGGTCTTACAGTTTTTGCTGATACTTGGTGCAAGTATGACTCATGCCTTCCTTGAAGGTGTTACAGTTTGTGTTATTGTTTTGTGTAAGTTCTACAAGACGGAGTCTTCCCGCTCGGGGTGTTACGACCTCAGGTTTTTTGCTGAATGGCGATTGGCGATAGACTCTGAGTCATCGAGTTCTTTTTGGCTTTGAGAGCCATTACTCATGAGCCTGGGGTTGCCTCATTGAGGGCTTACGACTTTGGAGATTCCGGCCTTGAGGTCGTGCGTATGCGGAGTCCTTTGGCGCCAGTCTCCGAGTATTCGGGACACTTTCTTTTTGCAGATAGTTAATGATTTTTGTGCTTCCTTGTTGAGGGCTTATTAGTATGGAGTTTCGATCCTGAGGTTATGCGGGTGCCGAATTATCGACGCCAGTCTCCGAGTATTCGAGATGTTTTCTGATGGAGGAATCGTTCTGGCAAAAAATGATGGGTTTTCCTTGGAGCATGAATCATGTTGGAAAAAAGCATTCTTTGATTATTTGATACTAGTACATGTGCCTTCGCCGTCAGGGTGTGGTTGTGCAGACACGGTTCATTCGGCCGTTTGGTCCGGTACATCATTTTCTCATCGGGATCCTATTTGGCATTTCTTGGATTTTTCGAGCGGACGATCTTCCGAAAGATATCCTTCGATGCTCGTGGTTGATAGCAAAAGATGCCTTGATGACCTATTGGATTCCCTTTAGGTATCATATAGGTGTTTTCTCATTAAAAACCTTGCCGGCAAAACCCTCTTCAGGGAAAAAAGCTCAGTCGAAGGAAAAGAGTGCAAGGGATGCCTTTAAAACCTTAGGGTCTTCGGGCTGGGCATACATTTTTGACTACTTTGATCGAGTGCCTGTATTAAGGATTAGTATAAAATATAAATTGAAAAGGGAGATAGTTATACCTTATCGCAGGATGCATTTGGCGACATTCCGAACTTTGGTACGCCTCCATTGTTTGTGGTGAGGACTCGGTACGGTCCTTCCCTGTGTTCAATCGGGTTTAGCCGAAGATGTAGTTTGATTGTCCTTAGGCCCTCTGGATAGTAGAGATATTGGCTCCGGTGCCACGTCGTGCACCGTAAATATTCCCCTTGCAGTGTGCTTGTCCTTGTGGACGGTTTTAATTGTCTTTTGTTGGGAATTTCATCATCTGGTGAAAGGTGGATGGTACCGCTCTCATGCAGTGTATCCACGGTCATCCGAACAGGGCGTTGTACCTCATGTCTCCTTCGATGACATGGAATTTGATATTTTGGGTCGTAATGGCCACGCTGACCGGGAAAGTGATCTCTTCTTTTGTTGTCTCGTTTGCCATGTTAAATCCATTGAGGACTCGAGTGGTGGGCACGATTCGGTCCAGCAGTCCGAGCTGCTACTACATTCGACCTTATAATGTTGGCCGAGCTACCTGGGTCTACGAGTACACATTTTATCTAAAACATATTTATGAGGAAAACGATTACCAGTGTGTCGTTATGAGGCTGAGACAGGGCCTCAGAGTCCTCCCCGCTGAATGTGAGGGCATCTTCGGGCACGTATCCCCGGTTTCACTTTTCTCTGGTGATGGATATTTTTTTCCTTCTCATCACGGATTCTTGAGGAGCGTCAGTGCCTCCTAATATCATGTGGATCACATGTCGTGGCTCATCTACTTTATTCTTCTTGGCCGCCTCTCTTTTTCGAAACTGATTTTTGGCCCGGTCACTCGAGAATTCTCTGAGATGACCTTTGCTGAGTAACCTAACCACTTTCTCTCGTAGCTGGTGACAATCCTCGATTCTATGGCCGTGCGTGTTGTGAAATTCACATACAAAGTTATGATTCCTTTGGGAAGGACTCTGTACAGGCCTGGGCCATCGGGTATCCTTGATTTTGCCGATGGAAAACACGATGTCTGAAACATCAATGTTGAAGTTATATTCTAATAGGCATGGTGCCCCTGTTGGACCCTTATTTCCGTCGAATTCGGCTTTGTTAATAAACCCTCGGGGATACTTCCCTAGGTTGACCAGCTGGTCGTTGCGAGATAGGTTGCGTCTCGGGGCGTTTCTCTTGTCTTTAGTGTATGGATGATACCTTTCTTTGTTTGGCTTGGACTCCTTTTCTAAGAGCATGTACGAGTATACTGATCCTGAAGGGGCTCTCAATTGATCATCCTCATCCCTGATCTTTGACTAGTATCAGTTGTGGACATCTGACCAGGTTACGTCATGATACTCGATCTGATCTTCTTTCAGCTGCTGCGAGGCCATATAACTCCACTTGTTCAGGCCCTGAGTGAAGGCCTGTACCGCCCAGTCATTAGAGATAGGGGGGAGTTCCATCCGTTCCTTTTTAAAGCGAGACACAAACTCTCGCAATATTTCGTTCTCCCTTTGCCTGATCTTGAATACGTTATATTTCCTTGTTGCTACTTTGATGGCACCGACGTGTGCCTTTATGAAGGAGTCTGCCAGCATGGCTAATGAGTCTATGGAGTTTGGAGATAGATTATTGTTCCACATCATGGCCCCTTTTGAGAGTGTTTCCATAAACTTCTTCAATAAGACGGACTCGATCTCTTCATCTTTTATGTCATTGCCTTTTACTGCGCACATGTAGGCGGTAGCGTGCTCATTGAGGTTTGAGGTCCCATTGTATTTCAGGAGTTCCGGCATTCTCAACTTCTTTGGGATGGGTTTCAGAGCTGCTTCCTCCAGGAACGGCCGCTGCACAAACTTTCTCGAGTCTACGCCTTTCAGGACCAGGGGAGCCCCCGTGATTTGGTCGACCCTAGAGTTGTAAGTTTCGACTTTCTTGTCATTGGCGGCTATCATCTTCTCGCCAACTAGATCATTCTGGAAATATCCTCGAGCGTTTTCACGATAGAAGGGTCGGTTGTCGAACTATTATTGCTCAGTCTCTCTGGTACCTGTTCGGCAGGGGGAGTTGTCCCTAGTACTACGGTGCGGGGAATTTTTGGATGGCTTTGAAGCTGGGAGATAGCAAGCTGTTGTGCCTGCAACATTTCAAAGATAATATGAAGGCTAACTTCCCATTCTTCCCGAGCTGGTATTTTTTGGGCTTCTTGTTGGTCGTCATGCTATACTCTTCTGTCGGTGTGTGATGTTTCGTCGACCTGCTGTGTGTCTTGTGAACCCGCGTCTACTGGAATCGGTCCAGGCACGTTATCGGGGTTCAGTGATGGTACGCCATCGATTGGAACTACTACACCATTCTCTCAGTGGTTTTCGAGGTTGTTGTTCTCAACTCTGTTCACCGAGCCATACATTTTGACCTACAATCAAAGATCTTGGACAAGAAGAACTGTGAAAGATAACTTGCGTTGTGTGATGAAACTAGCAAGAAAATAATCACTATTATATTTAGCCCCACGGTGGGCACCAAACTGTTTACCGTGAAAATGGTAATAACAATTTTGTTGATGGGACTCTAAGAATACATGATCTATTTTGATGCTAGTTGTGGAGTAGTTGATGCTATATGTGTGTAGTTTAAGGGTTAGATGCGAGCTAAAACAGAGCAGTGACCGAACCAAAAGATAGCCGTTCGGGGCCTCAAGCTGGTCGATTTGGGGCCTCGAGGTCGGATCTCGAGCACGGGCTCGAGCTATCAGGGGGAATTAGGGAAGGGCCAACATATGCGATAGTATTAAAGGAGGTTCTTTATGGCCAATAATAAGCAATAATAAGCAATGAATGTAGAACAAGTATGAAAATAATAAGATAGAACAACAATGTCGAGAGAGTGTCTTAGAGAGAAATAGAGAGAGAGTTATCATATATTTCATGTAGAGCCTTTGGAGCAACATCATTCCTCTACAAAATAATCAGAATCCCCTTTATATAGGAGGGGGGAAGCTTATATGGTAGGGCATACATTAGCCATAAAGGTGTGAAGATGGGATGGCTAGAAATGACGCCCCGAATAGGGCTCAGAATAGCCTCGCTAGGCCTTGTCAGACTTAGCCGCGCCTTGGGGACTTCTTATTTTTACTCTAGCCCCGACCAATATCCTCTTAAGGCCGGGTGTCTACAGACTTCGAGGGAGAAGACTCGAGTGCAACTTTGTAGCCTCGAGGATTTGAGGCGACCTTCCAAAATGCTTCAGTGATGGAAAATTGGACCCTCCGATTTTGCCGTATACACACCTCCCATGTTGTTGATCACAGATAAGACCCCGAGTAGTCTCTGTAAATTATGGGCTAGTTCTGCTACATGGGAATAGAATCAAGTATTTAACCACCTCAAGTTCCTTACAATTACTAGAATAGTGTGTTGCTCGACTAAAGTCGTAATAATTAAGACTAACAGAGATTTAATCGTGGCTCTAGTGGGTTTTTGGTACCCCATGAACAATGTCTATAGGTTCAAAGATTGTGAAATGATGCATACATTGGAAGAATTAGGTGGGTTTACCAGATTGGGGAGAGACCTTCATGGGGAAAAGCCTGCGGCTTTGAGAAATGTTTATATGAACAACTTTTTGAAGAAGTTATGCCTTCGTTGAATTTCAATGGTTTTCTTGAATGAAGGTTGGGTTCCGTTGGCATATCTCAATGATAGATTTGGGGACAAGAAAGGGTTTAAGAACTTTTCGGGCATAGAATTTCTCAACCAATTAGATTACGACGTCTAGAGGGAGTTGAATCTTCACGTTCATGATATCATTTCAGGGGAATCATGGTCTTTCCAGAGTGTGGTGGGCACATCATAATTCAATTGGTTGTGGTAGTCTCATTTTTGCAAAGTAGCGAGGATCATACCATTCTTATTATGATTCTTGGAGATATTTTTCGATCTTTGACCCGCTGCCAAGAGGGTAAAGATTACTTCGAGGGATGCAACATTCTGCTACAGATGTGGTTCATAGAGAACCTTTATCATCATCTAATAGTAGCAAGTTTCAATGATAATTGGCTGAATTACATTGTATATCACCCAGATACGGCCACGAGTTGTAATATTTCAGATGAGGTAAGGGCCTGACGGATATTACTTGGTTCATTAAGTGCTGATAGAATCACTTGGAACACTTATTGGTTCCCTTCTGCTAGGGTCATGGATATGTTGACGTATCGCCCATTTTTCATACTCATGGGTTTTAGAGGTTTCCAACCCTATGCACCCCTACATGTCATGGGCCAGCTAGGGAGAGAGCAAAAGAGGCCTTCGATTGAGGACATGCATCCATTTGTGTGAGAATTCAAGGTAGAGGAACTTCCAAGGGAATCATATGTACAAAAGGTTTGGTTTGGTGGTCGATTTTCTGACTTGGACGAGATGGTAGCTGATCGTGAACGTGGGAAGGTAAGCCTTGCATTCCATGAGTGGTTTCACAACCAGGCTATCCCGGAGCAAAGGCTAGAAGGTTCCATACGGAATGCATTTGATTGGGAGGTGGAGATCGAGGCTAGAGTTAGAGAAACTGTAAAGGAAGTGGTACTAGAGTACCAATCATGTATTGAGATTTTACAAGAAGATACAGGCATTATGGAAACAGTCATGGACATACGACAGGCTGATTTCGAGCGGGAAAAGGCTCAGTGGGCACAAGAGAGGCCAGCACTCAAAGCTCAAATTAGAAAGAAAAACGTGATCAGTACCGCTCAAAACAAGAAGAAAGAGAAGCCCAGTTCAAGGTGGTCCATGATCATGAGCGTATAGGTTTTCCTATATTGATCCAAGGTCTGAGGGATCATATTTGGGGGTGGG
>MU774629.1:45476-61351 GCA_026770625.1 Nicotiana glauca
TGTGTCAAGCAAGGAGCGCTAGATCGCGGAGTTTGAAATAGAAAAAAATCACTACCAAAACATGATCAATCGGATAGACGAGAGTCACTAGAAATTCAGCACTAGAGAGATATGGCCTTGGAGCGCGAGCATGATGCGCTGAATCTAGCTGAGACCCGTAGTTAGAAAAATCAAGAGTTCCATTTGGCCTAGGAACACATAAAGAGAAGATCCTCAAGGTAGCCACATACACCTCCCGAGCATGCAGGAGTTTCAAGGGAATGATGCCTGAGCGGTTTGCAGAAGTTTCATTGAACATCGCCCGTCACATATCTACAGACTTAGAGAGGTTATACCTCTATGTTGGGGGTCAACCGCAGAAATAAGTTCCTTGACTATATTAATGCCATTGGATTCTCCCACAAAGATCAGAGTCTTATTTTACTTGGCAGTCAATTTTGATTGTTCATTTATTGTCATTGAGTCAGTAAAAGTCTTTTGGTGCATTGAGTCTTGTTATTTTAAAAAGTCTGTTTGAGTCAAGTCTGGTCTTGTTTAGATATATGTCTTTATGTAATTTTTGTTTTTGGGTCTTGTATAAAAAAAACTAAGGTTGAAAATCAATCAAAAAAATTTTGTTTTAGAAAAATTCAAAAATGAACCATTTTTTTGTTTTGTATATATAAGGAATAATTTTTTTTATCATGTCCTTGAATTATGTAATATCTGATTCATCCGGCGATATGATACGTAGGCAACTCCCAAAATGTTCGATTGAAATATTTTTCAATAACTCCAAAATGAGGGATCAAAATAAGGTGAGTGAAAAGTAAAGCAAGAAAACAAGAGAAAGAGAGAGATATAGAAAATAATAAGTGTCAATAAGCAGCAACCTTATAAGCTGGAATGAAACATGAAGCCTTCCCAAAGCATGTTGGAGACAGTGACAAATTTAGGAGCGTAGAATATTTACGTGTGATTTGTATCTGTAAAATGTTTAACCCTAACATGTTTGTTGCCTCATATATAGTAAGCGTAAGGTGGTTGGTTTGTGGCGAAACTTGCAACACATCATTACTTCACAAGATCTAATGGAAAGGTAGCAATGGCTAACAATGATGAAATCGAGCTATCAGTGATGACCCCCAGGGTCAGCCAGTGGAGCAAGAGTCAGAGGAAGTAAGAATATTGAAGCAACAACTGTCAAATATGTATCAGGCATGGGTCTCCGGTCAGCCTCTACCTCAGGGATAGTCAGAAGGACCTTCCATCGTACCCTTGGCTACTCAACCACCGCTCCATGAAATAAGCGATCACATTCTACCACTAGGGTATGTTCCAAACTACAATTTCCATGATGCCCCTGATATCTCTAATATGCGACCTCCAACCGCACCGATCAGGAACATCTCTCTTATCCTGCCTGGCATGCCGGTATATACAATTCTACCACCACCTCCTGTGACGAGACCAAACAACGAGCTACCATCTCATGCTTATTATGGCCAATACTACTCTCCAAATATGGATTTCAGGGTCTCGGCTCAATACAATAAGACTCCTCAGTACGAGTCACTAGTGGAAAATGAAAAGCCTGCCAAGATGGGTGAGCCAGATGAGATGGCTAGGAAAATGAAAAGTCTTTAATAGAACATAAAGAACATATAAGGACTAGGTGGTAACAAAAGTGTATCATTAAGTGATCTATGCATGTTTCCTCACATCTATTTGCCACCAGGGTTCAAAACCCAAACATTTGAGAAATATGATGGATACGACGACCCTATTGCCTACTTAAAAAGGTACTGCAACTAGCCGAGGGGTGCAGGCGGAAAAGAAGAAATACTGATGGCTTATTTTGGGAAAGTGTTATGGGGTTAGCCTCCGAATGGTTCATTGACAAAGATATCTCTCAGTGGTATGTTTGGCATGACATGGCCCAAGCCTTCCTCAAATACTTTCAATACAACATTGATATTGCACCAGATCGCAATTCCTTATCCAATCTAAAGAAAAAGTCGACTGAAAGCTTTAGGGAGTATGTCATCAAGTGGAGGGAGCAAGTGGCTTGAGTTAAGCTGCCCATGGATAACCACGAGTTGATCACTATTTTTCGGGAGGCTCAAGCGCGTGATTACTTTCAGAACATGATATCCATATTGGGTAAACCTTTTGCAGAAGCAATCAAAATAGGGGGGATAGTTGAAAATTATTACATCCTGTACCTTGGCATTAGGATGTGCGTAGTAAATCCACATGAATTCGGAGGAATAATGTCTATTAGGAGGTTATAGAGGACTTAAGACATTATTATTATGAGACCTCATAAGTTTACAACCTTGATACCGTTAGATATTATGTTAGTGTGGTATTCTCTTTTAAGTGGAGTATTTTAATAAAAGCTTTATAAGTATAATTTTGGATAGTTACCATTATTACTATTGTCTGATATGATAAATTATACTCATAATATAAAAAAGTTTATGAGATTTTCTTTATTGTAAAGATAGAATATTTTTTGCACAAGAAAACAAGGTTATCTTTCTACCATTTTAAGAATTAAGCGTACGAAATTTTTTACTCTTTATATGAGATTAGAAAAATTAGATGTTGAGAAAATACATGTATTTTTACATAGATGTTTTAATAAAATAATAGTATATGTATTTATTTTATATAGTGCCACATGACTATGATAGTAAGATATATAAAGTGTGTTCAAAGTGAGTAGTATTTTAAGTAATTTGAGATAATTCTAAATTGTGTGGGTAATTAGTTAATTATTGGTTAATGAGAGATTAACTAGTTAATTAAGAATTGGTGGGTGATTAATTAAGGCTTTTGGGTACAGCCAAAGACGTGGCAGCAATTGAATGCTAAGTTGGTGACTCTTTACTTGCATTGTTACTAACAAGAACTTAAATATTCGACAAAATATCACTTTGTTATATAAAAACAACAAATTGATAGGATCATAAGTGGTTCCATTATATAGGAAGTCATCAATAGAGAATGAACCTAGAACTCTCAATCCTCATCAAATTCAGTTTGCTAGGATAATTCCTCTTCCCTTATTCATTTATTTTTCTCCTTTTTTTTAGTCATTCTTTGTTGCGTATTAAAAATAGCTTAACTCATTGCTTTCCCTTATGTTCCACTATAAACTGATTTTATACACATATGGGACTCGTAGCACTCATTTTGTTTAAAAAATTGATTTACTACTAGTAGTTCTTTTGTCATTTCTTGTCCTTTAACTTTTGTTAGATGAGGTATCTGTTGTAACCTTCTCGTTTAGTCAGTCTATGAAAGAGTGTAGGAATATTCATCCTTAGTGCTTGCAGCTAGAATTTTCATTCTTATTTCTAGAACAGTAAAGAAAAAAGCTTAGTTCTTGAATATCAAACCTATTTTTCTTGTAATATGTTCATTTGTGATGACCAGACCGGTCGTCTTAAGAATTAATGCCCCGATCCCCTATTTATTTATTTATTTCCCCAAATCTATTTATGCTAATTTGAATTTGACAGGATGTTTGGTTTTGAGTTTCGGAGAGTTTTGGGAAACTTAGTCCCTAAATGAGAGCTTAAGTATTGGAAAGTTGTCCGTAGTCAAAACAGTGTAAAGACGGCCTAGGAATAGAAATTCGATAGTTCCGTTAGCTCCGTTAGGTGATTTTGGGGTTGGGAGCATGGTCATAATATATTTTGGAGGTCCGTAGCTGATTTAGGCTTGAAATGCCGAAATTTGAGTTTTTGAAGTTTCCGGTCCGATAGTGAAATTTTGATCCGAGGGTTGGAATAGAATTTCAAAAGTTGCAATAGCTCTGTCATGTCATTTGGGATGTGTGTGTAAAATTTCAGGTCATTCGGACGAGGTTTGGTTAGGTTTTTGATTGAAAGCGTGTTTTGATAGAATTTGAAGTTTTTAGGCTCAAATCCTTGATTTACTCGAGTTTCCGATATTGTTTAAGGTGGTTTAAGGATTGGTACAAGTTTGAATGAGGTATTAGGTGTTATTGATGCTTTTGGTTGAGGTTCCGGGGACCTCGGGATGATTTCAGATGGTTGTCGGGAAGATCGGAGAAGTGTTGCAGCAGCTGAAGCATTGCTGCTTTAGGTATTTTTGCATCTGCGGCTTAGGAACCGCAGATGCGACACTGCAGAAGCGGCTAAAGGGCCGCAGAAGCGGTGTGAGACCCGCATAAGCGGAACCGCATGAGCGGTTATTGGTCCGCAGAAGCGGGTTTGACTAGGCTCATCAGGCTTCGCAGATGCGGTTGGATTTCCGCAAAAGCGGATCCGCATATGCGAGATAAGGACCGCAGGTGCAGAATTTTAGATTTTTAATGAAACCGCAAAAGCGGGACCGCAGGTGTGATCCCTTAACCGCAGAAGAGGAAACCACTGGGGTGAAATATGAAATTCAAGGGTTTAGTTTCAAAAGTTGGAAAATCAAATTGGAGCTCGGGAGAGGGCGATTTTGAGAGAGTTTTGAAGAGGAGATCATTGGGTAACATTTCTCTAATCCTTTCTAGTTATATTCCATCAATCTTTAGTAGATTTCATCATTTAATTTCAAAATTTTGGAGGAAATTGGGGCAAAAGTTCTTAGACCTTTAATTGAGGATTTGAGGGGTCATTTGGACTCCGATTTCAGTGTTCTTGTTATGTATAGACTCATGAGAGTAGAGGGTTCTGAAAATGTAAAATTTATCTGAATTCGAGGCGTTTGCGTGAGGGCCGTTCTTGTCATTTTACCTAAAATTGCTTCTTAGCTTTAAATTAAATAGTAGAATCAGTTGTTTGAGATGTTATTTATGATATGTAATTGAATTGAAAAGATTTGCGCCATTTGGAGTCGGATACTCGTGGCAAAGGCGTGGTTTCTAGTAGATTTTGTGCCGGTTTGAGATAAGTGGCTTGTCTAACCTTATGTTAAGGACCTCTCCCCTTAGGATATGATATTTGGTAATTGAATGCCTTGTACATGAGGTGACGAGTGCGTACTTGAGCTAATTGTTGGAAAAAAAATCCGATTTTACTTTAAATATTTAGACTGAGTTTCTTTCTTATCTGCTGTATTTTATTTGTAATTATAGATTGTGTTAGCTAGAAAAGCATGCTTAGTTGTTCTAAATTGCCTATTTGGTCAAGTTGCTTTGGTTACATTACGTGAAGCATGTTAGGTTAGAATTACCTGTTGCCTTGTATTTTTTTGAGCTTCATTTCTGAATATCTATGTGTTGTGACTGTGTATTTATATTGGGACTACGGATGTGGGATTCCGGTAGCTCCCCCCCATTTGTTTACTTTGGGACTACAGGCTAGATTCCCGGTAGATCCCCCTGCACATTTACTTTGGGACTACGAGTTAGATTCCCGGTGGACCCCCCTGCACATTTAATTTGGGACTGTGGGTTAGATTCCCGATAGATCCCCCCTGCACATTGATAGTTGGACAACGGAACGGTATCCTGGGAGATCCTTTGGATATACTCATATGATCGACTACGGGATGGTATCCTGGGAGCTCTTTGGACAGTTGATGAAAGGGACTACATGACGGTATTCTAGGAGATCCTCGTCGTTGGTATTGATATTGAGCTGTTTTACTCTGTGTTATTTTATTCTCTGAATGTTAATTGTTGTCTCGTATAACCTCTCTTACTTCATAGTTGTACACATTATATCTGTTTATTTCATATTGTTGCAAGACTTATTATTATTATTACTCTCAGTAGGGCCCTGACCTTCCTCATCATTACCCAACTGAGGTTAGGCTTCGTACTTACTGAGTATCGCTGTGGGGTACTCATGCCCCTTTTGCGCATGTTTTCCATGTGCAGATCCAGGTAGCTCTGCCCAGGCGTATCATCCTTAAGGCGGAGATATCTAGTAGATACTTCGAGGTACATCTACCATGTCCGTAGACCAGGAGTCTCTTTCTTATTCTAGCTTTAGCATTTAGCTTTTCCTTTTCGTATTGATCGTTTTAGACATTCTGAAGTTAGAGCAATGTATTTACCTTCCGTTAGCTTGTGTTCCCGTGATTTTCCGGATTTTGGGTGATTTTGTAGACTTCCGCATTTTGAGTTGTATATGCTGAGTGGCATTTATATGAAGTTTTTCTTTTAGTTGTTTAGTTTTAATTAATTATTCAGCAAGTTAGGTTGTGTTTCTGCATTGTTAGGCTTACCTAGTTATAGGGACTAGGTGCCATCACGACATGTTCACAGAGGGCGAACTGGGATTGTTACAAGTTGGTATCAGAGCTCTAGGTTCATAGGAGTCACGGAACACAGGCTGGTTTATTAGAGTCACGCTGATTGGTACGGAGACGTCTGTACTTATCTACGAGAGGCTATATAACTGTTAGGAAAAATTTCCGCTTCATTGATTTCCTTGTCGTGCAATATTTTAACATCACAAATTCTAAACTTCTGTCTTCTATTCTCTCACAGATGGTGAGGACACGTGCTACTCGGGATGATCAGGCACCCGCGCCCCCTACTGTAGCTGTCAGAGGCCGGGGTTGGGGCCGGGGTAGAGGTCGAGGATGCCACGTGGTGTAGCTAGAGCACCTGCGCGAGCTGCCGCCGAGGCTCCACCAGCAGATCTTGCAGGAGCCTAGGCACCTAGCACGCCCACTACTGCCACTACTACTCCAGCTCTTTAGGAGACTTTGGCTCAGTTCATGAGTATGTATACCACCTTGGCTCAGGCAGGGTTGCTTCCCCTTGCTGCTTCCACATCCCTGGCCGGGGGAGGAGCACAGACACCCACTGTCCGCATTCCTGAGCAGCGAGTGCATGTTGAGCAGGTTCCCGAGATTATTCCCGCACCGCCTATTGTGCCCGTTCAGCCCGAGGACATGGCAACGACTTCTAAGGATGAGCAGCTGAGGCTTGAGAGGTTCAAGAAGTACAAGCCTCATGTATTCATCGGATTAGCATCAGACGATGCCTTGGGATTTCTAGAAGAGTGCCACCGTATTCTTCGCACCATGGGCATAGTAGAGTCTAGAGGGGTTTCCTTCACTGCCTTCCAGCTTCAGGGAGCCACCTATGATTGGTAGCACACTTATGAGATAGACGGTCCAGCCGAGGCTGCCTTACTGACCTGGACCCAGTTCTCAGATATGTTCATGAGAGAGTTTGTCCCTCAGAGTCTCAGGGACGCATGGGGCGCAAAGTTTGAGCATTTGTACCAGGGTTCTATGACTGTTTCGGAGTATGCTATCCGCTATACCAGGTTGGCCAGGCATGCACCGGCCTTGGTTGCTACAGTCCGTGAAAGAGTTCGCAGGTTTATTGAGGGTCCTACCCTACCCATCAGATCTAGCATGGCTCGAGTATTGTAGATGGACATCCCTTATTAGCAGGTAGTGAGCATTGCTAGGAGGATCGAGGGTATGCTCGCCAGGGAGCTAGTGGAGAGGGATCGCCTTACTATGTACCTCCAGTTTCTAGCGCGCATCCTACGCGAGGTGCTTCCAGAGGTCAGTCCAGCAGACGTGTCCCTAGTCAGTTACAGCTGCTGCGTCCTCCCAGAGCTTGTTTCAAGTGTGATGATACAGGACATATGGTTAGGGACTGCCCCAGACTTGGTAGGGGTGCATCTTCACAGACTGCTTAGCCACAGCGTACTTCTTAGAGTTCTCAGGCCGTGGTCACAGCTCCAGCTGCTACCCCATCTGCCCAGTCGGCTAGGAGCGGAGGTCGGGGAGATAGATGTTGCCCTCGAGAGTGGGGCCGGGCCAAATATTATGCTATTCTTTTTTGTAGCGAGGCTGTTGCGTCCGACTCCGTCATTACAGGTATTATACTGATTTGTCACAGAGAGGCATCAGTTTTATTCGATCTGGGCTCTACTTATTCTTATGTGTCTTCTTACTTTACTATGCATTTGGGTATGCCTCGGGATTCTTTGAGTGCCCCTGTTTATATGTCTACTCCTGTGGGGGATTCTCTTATTGTGGACCACGTTTATCGGTCATATCTGGTTACTATTCATAGTTTTTAGACCAGAGCAGATTTATTGTTACTCGGTATGGTTGAATTTGATATTATCTTGGGCATGGACTGGTTGTCACCCCATTTTGCTATTTCTGATTGTCACGCCAAGACCGTGACACTGGCTATGCCAGGTATTTTATGTCTTGAGTGGAGTGGTACTTTAGATCACACTCCCGGCAGAGTTATCTCTTTCCTTAAAGCTCAGCGTATGGTTGAGAAGAGGTGTGCCGCGTATTTAGCTTATGTGAGAGATATCGGTATTGATACCCCTTATGTTATTCCAGTCCCAGTGGTAAAAGATTATCCCGATGTGTTTCCAGCTTGATACCTCTTCTGTTGTTCCAGTCCCAGTGGTATGGGATTATCCCGATGTGTTTCCAGCTGATCTTTTGGGCATGCCACCCGATAGAGACATTGATTTTGGCATTGATATATTGCATGGCACGCAGCCCATTTCTATTTCTCCATACCGTATGGCTTCTTCCGAGTTGAAGGAGTTGAAGGATCAATTATAGGAATTGCTTGATAAGGGCTTTATTTGCCCCAGTGTTTCACCTTGGGGTGCTCCTGTCTTGTTTGTGAAGAAAAAGGATGGTTCTAGGCGTATATGTATCAATTATCGCCAGCTGAACAAGGCTACAGTGAAGAACCGTTATCCTTTTCCTCGTATTGAGGATCTGTTTGACCAACTTCAGGGTGCACATGTGTTTTCTAAGATTGACTTGTGCTCAGGTTACCATCAATTGAAGATTCGGGAGCCAGATATACCAAAGACTGCCTTCAGGACTCGGTATGGCCATTACGAGTTCCTTGTTATGTCATTTGGGCTGACCAATGGCCCAACATCTTTCATGCATTTGATGTACACTGTGTTCAGGCTATATCTCGACTCGTTTGTCATTATTTTCATAGATGATATTCTTATATACTCCTGGAGTCGGGAAGATCATGAGCAGCAGTTGAGGACAGTGCTTCAGACCCTGAGAGAGAAGAAGTTATATGCAAAGTTCTCGAAATCTGATTTTTGGTTGAGTTCTGTGGCATTCTTAGGCCACGTGATATCGAGTGAGGGAATTCGTGTGGATCCGAAGAAGGTGGAGGCAGTGCAGAGTTGGCCTAGGCCCTCCTCAGCTATAGAGATTCGCAATTTCCTTGGTTTGGCAGGCTACTACCGTCGTTTTATGGAGGGATTTTCATCGATTGCGTCCCCTATAACTAGATTGACCCAGAAGGGTGCCCCATTTCAGTGGACAAAGGAGTGTGAGGAGAGCTTTTGGAAGCTTAAGACAGCTTTGACTACAACCCTAATTTTGATGTTGCCTACCAGTTCGGGGTCTTATACTGTCTATTGTGATGCCTCGAGAGTTGGCCTCGGAGCGATGTTTATTCAAGACGGTATGGTGATTGCCTACGCATCCAGACAGTTGAAGATACATGAGAAGAATTACCCCGTCCACGACCTTGAGCTTGCTGCTATTGTTCATGCTTTGAAGATCTGGCGTCATTATTTGTACGGTGTGCCTTGTGAGATCTATACTGACCATCGGAGTTTGTAGCACTTGTTCAAGCAAAAGGATCTAAATATACATCAGAAGAGGTAGTTAGAGTTGGTGAAAGATTATGCTATTACTATTCTGTATCACCCAGGCAAGGCCAATGTGGTGGTTGATGCGTTGACTCGCCGGGCGAAGAGTTTGGGGATTTTGGCATATTTACTAGCTTCATACAGGCCTATGGCGATGGATGTGCAGGCCTTAGCCAACCAGTTTGTGAGATTGGATCTTTCGGAGCCCAGTCGGGTTCTAGCTTGTGTGGTTTCACGGTCTTCCTTATTTGATTGTATCAGAGAGCAGTAGTATGATTACCCTCATTTTCTTGTCCTTAAGGACAAGGTTCAACGTGGGGATGCCAAAGATGTGACCATCGGAGATGATGGGGTATTGAGGATGCAGGGCTGGATTTGTGTGCCCAATGTTGATGAGCTTCGAGAGTTGATTTTAGCAGAGGCCCATAGTTTACGGTATTCCATCCATTCGGGTGCCGCAAAGATGTATCAGGACTTGAGGCAGCACTATTGGTGGAGGCGGATGAAGAAAGATATAGTTGGTTATGTATCTAGATGCCTCAACTGCCAGTGGTTGAAGTGTGAGCACCAGCGACCGGGTGGGTTGCTTCAACAGATAGAGATTCCAGAGTGGATATGGGAGCGCATCACCATGGACTTTGTATCTGTACTCCCACGGACTTTGAAGAAGTTTGATGCCATTTGGGTTATTGTGGATCGGCTAACCAAGTCCGCTCACTTTATTTCTGTGTGTACCACTTATTCATCGGAGTGGTTGGTGGAGATTTACATTCGGGAGATCGTCCGTCTGAATGGTATTCCAGTTTCTATTATTTCAGATAGAGGTAATCAGTTTACATTATGGTTCTAGAGAGCCGTGCAGTAGGAGCTAGGTACTCGGGTGGAGTTGAGCACAGGATTTCACCACCAGACGGACGGACAGTCCGAGCGCACCATCCAGATTCTTGAGGATATGCTCCGTGTGTGTGATATTGAGTTTGGAGGGTCTTGGGATCAGTTCTTTCCATTGGCAAAGTTTTCTTACATCAACAGTTGTTAGTCCAACATTGAGATGGCATCGTATGAGGCTTTATATGGTAGGATGTGTTGATCTCCGATGGGTTGGTTTGAGCCGGGTAAGGCCAGGCTATTGGGCACAGAGTTGGTTCAGGATGCTTTGGAGAAGGTTAAGATGATTCAAGATAGACTCCATACAGCCCAGTCCAGATAGAAGAGCTACGCAGACAAGAAGGTTCGGGATGTTTCGTATATGGTTGGTGAGCGGGTTCTGCTTCAGGTTTTGCCTATGAAAGGTGTCATGAGGTTTGGGAAGAAAGGGAAGTTGAGTCTGAGGTTTATTGGCCCTTTCGAAATTTTAAGGCGAGTTGGGGAGGTTGCTTATGAGCTTGCCTTACCTCCCAGCTTGGCCGGGGTCCATCCGGTATTTCATGTTTCGATGCTCCGGAGGTATCACGGTGACCCGTCGCACGTATTGGATTTCAGTTCAGTCTAGTTGGACAAGGATCTATCCTATGTTGAGGAGCCAGTGGCTATATTGGACATGCCGATCAGCAAGTTGAGATCAAAGAACATTGTTTCAGTGAAGGTTCAGTGGCGAGGTCAGTCGGCCGAGGAGGCGACCTGGGAGACCGAGCAGGATATGCGTAGCAGTTACCCTCATCTTTTCACTACTTCAGGTATATCTTTATGCTAGTTCGAGGATGAACGAATGTTAAAGTGTAGGAGGATGTGACGACCCGACCGGTCATTTTAAGAATTAACGCCCCGATCCCCTATTTATTTGTTTCCCCAAGTCTATTTATGCTAATTTGAATTTGTCGGGATGTTCGATTTTGAGTTTCGGAGTATTTTGAGACGCTTAGTCCCTAAATGAGAGCTTAAGTGTTGGAAAGTTATCAGTAGTCAGAACAGTGTGAAGACGGCCTCGGAATGGAAATCTGATGGTTCCGTTAGCTATGTTAGGTGATTTCAGGGTTGGGAGCGTGTTCAGAATGTGTTTTGGAGGTCCGTAGCTGATTTAGGCTTGAAATGCCAAAGTTTGAGTTTTTGAAGTTTTCGGTCCGATAGTGAGATTTTGATCCGAGGGTTGGAATGGAATTCCAGAAGTTGCAGTAGCTCCGTCATGTCATTTGGGATGTATGTGTAAAATTTTAGGTCATTCGGATGAGGTTTGATTAGGTTTTTTATCGAAAGCGTGTTTTGATAGAATTTGAAGATCTTAGGCTCAAATCTTTGATTAAATCGAGTTTGCGATGTTGTTTTAGGTGGTTTAAGGTTTGATACAAGTTTGAATGAGGTATTAGGTGTTATTGATGCTTTTGGTTGAGGTCTCGTGGGCCTCGAGATGATTTCAGATAGTTGTCGGGAAGATCAGAGAAGTGTTGCAGCAACTGAAGCATTGCTGCTTTTGGTATTTTCGCATCTGTGGCTTGGGAAACGCAGATGCGGTGCCGCAGAAGCGGCTAAAGGGCCGAAGAAGCGGCTTTGGGTTATTCCTTCAGAAGTCGCAGAAGCGGTGTGAGACCCGCAGAAGAGGAACAGCAGGAGCGATTATTGGTCCGCAGAAGCGGGTTTGGCCAGGCTCATCAGGCTCCGCAGATGCGGTTGGATTTCCGTAGAAGTGGATCCGCATTTGCAAGATAAGGACCGCAGGTACGGAATTTTAGATTTTTAATGAAACCGCAGAAGCGGCTTAAGTTCCATAGAAGCGGGACCGCAAGTGGGGTCCCTTGAAGAAGCGGAAACCACTGGTGTGAAATATGAAATTCGAGGGTTTAGTTTCAAAAGTTGGAAAATCAAGTTGGAGCCCGGGAGAGGGAGATTTTGAGAGAGTTTTGAAGAGGAGATCATTGGGTAACGTTTCTTTAATCCGTTCTAGTTATATTCCATCAATCTTTAGTTAATTCTATCATTTAATTTCGAAATTTTGGTAGAAATTGGGGGAAAAGTTCTTAGACCTTTAATTGATGATTTGAGGGGCCATTTGGACTCTGATTTCAGTGTTCTTGTTATGTATAGACTCATGAGAGTACGAGGGTTCTGAAAATGTAAAATTTATCCGATTCTGAGATGTTGGCCTGAGGGGTGTTTTGGTCATTTTACCTAAAATTGCGTCTTAGCTCTAAATTAAATAGTAGAATCAGTTCCTTGAGATGTTATTTACGATATATAATTGAATTGAACAGATTTGGACCATTTGGAGTCGGATACTCGTGGCAAAAGCATGGTTTCTAATTGATTTTTTTGCCGGTTTGAGGTAGATGGCTTGTGTAACATTGTGTGGGGGACCTTTCCCCTTAGGATATGATATTTCATAATTAAATGCCTTATACGTGAGGTGACGAGCGCGTACTTGAGCTAGTTGTTGGAAAAAATCCGATTTTACTTTAAATATTTAGACGGAGTTTCTTTCTTTTCTGCTGTATTTTATTTGCAATTATAGATTGTGTTAGCTAGAAAAGCATGCTTAGTTGTTCTAAATTGCCTATTTGCTCAAGTTGCTTTGTTTACATTACGTGAAGCATGTTAGGCTGCCTATTGCCTTATATTTTTTTTAGCTTCATTTCTGAATATCTTTATGTTGTGACTACTTATTTACGTTAGGACTACGGATGTGGGATTCCGGTAGCTCCCCCCTGCTTGTTTACTTTGGTACTACGGGTTAGATTCCCGGTAGATCCCCCTGCACATTTACTTTGGGACTACGGGTTAGATTCTTGGTAGATCCCCCTGCAAATTTACTTTGGGACTGCGGGTTAGATTCCCGATAGATCCCCCTGCACATTGATAGTTGGACTACGGGACGGTATCCCGGGAGATCCTTCGGATATACTCATATGATGAACTACGGGACAGTATCTCGGGAGCTCTTTGGACAATTGACGAAAGGGACTGCAGGACGGTATCCTGGGAGATCCTCGTTATTGGTGATGATATTGAGTTGTTTTACTCTGTGTTATTTTATTCTCTGAATTTTAATTGTTGTCTCATATAACTTGTCTTACTTCATAGTTATACACATTATTTCTGTTTATTTCATATTGTTGCAAGACTTATTATTATTATTACTGTCAGTAGGGCCCTAACCTTCCTCGTTAATACCCAATCGAGGTTAGGCTTGGCACTTACTAAGTACCGCTATGGTGTACTCATGCCCCTTCTGTGCATGTTTTCCATGTGCAGATCCAGGTAACTCTGCCCAGGCGTGTCATCCTTGAGGCGAAGAGATCTAACAGAGACTTCGAGGTACATCTGCCACGTCCGCAGAGTAGGAGTCTCTTTCTTATTCTAACTTTAGCAGTTAGCTTTTCCTTTTCGTACTGATCGTTTTAGACATTTTGGAGTTAGAGCAATGTATTTACCTTACGTTAGCTTGTGTTCCCGAGTATTTTCGGGTTTTGGGTGATTTTGTAGACTTCCACCTTTTGAGTTGTATATGCCGATTGGCATTTATATACAGTTTTTCTTTTAGTTGTTCAGTTTTAATTAATTATTCTGCAAGTTAAGTTGTTTTTCCATATTGTTAGGCTTACCTATTTATAGGGACTAGGTGCCATCACGACATGTTCACGGAGGGCGAACTGGGGTCGTGACATCATTTCTCAAGGATTCTGATCAGAGTATGCCTAGTACTCAACTTATCCTCTCAGTTAAAAGTCCAACCTTCCTTCTAGTTTGTCGGTGAAACCTTTTCCAAGAATATCATACAGATTTTCCCCTACTCTAGGTATGTAAAGGCTATCCCTTCTTTCTTTTTTGGCATGATCTATGCGACACGAACAAAATGAGAAACTACACAAATTACATAAATGTCGCTGTTCATATAAATATTAGAGATGTCTATGTTCTTGAATTCCTATATGTCCTATTATTCTATCATCTGTTCATGAGTCTCAGAAAATACGTAAGTTGATAAAGTTTACTTCATGATATTAAAAGGGGGCAAAATGATCTTATAACACTCCAAAATATTTTATTGACGTACTTCTCATGCATTACATTCATTCACATTGACCCAAGAATAGATGAAATTATATATGCATATATATGTATAATATATGTGTATGAGATATGGGAAAATGTTATGGCGTTATATATGCACCACCCCTGATCAGCTGGTATACGATGATGATTTACCCACAATGGCCGAGGTGATATAATGAGATTCCCTCAGAGGTTTGATGATGTTACGTACGTGCAGATCTATACATAACTTGACATTTATATGAATATGCATGACATTACAAATATTTCATGATTTATAGAGCTATCCAGACTTACAGGTTGAGTCCTTTACTCCATGTTTCTTCCATATCCTTTTTATACTGATTTACATGTCTTACATACTCAGTACATTATTCGTACTGACGTCCTTTTGTTGGGGACGCTGCATTCATGCATGCATGTATAGATAATCAGTTTGATGAGCTTTCATAGTAGATGAGATTAGCTTCAGCGAAGGATTGGTAAGGCTCCACCTCATTCGGAGTACAGCCGAGTCTATGAGTTATTGTGTGAGAGTTTTTCTACAGACTTATGGGTAGGCCGGTACCCTGTCCCATTTGATGTCAAATAATCTTAGAGGCTTTGTAGACAGAGGTTCATTTTGTATAGTATGTCAGGGGCCTTGACGACCCATATGTATTCATATTTTAAGAAAAATGGTTCAGTGATACAGTATTGCCCACTTACAGTTATACATTATGAGTTATGGCCATGTTGGCCCATGATAGTTACAAAGAAAAAAAAAGTTGTAGAGTGGTTCGCTCAAGCCAGTACGGCAGCAGATGCCAGTCACGCCTCCTCAGGTTTGGGGCGTGACAAAGTTGTATCATAGCGGGTCGTATCCTAAGGAGTCTATAAAGCCGTGCCTAGTAGAGTCTCACTTATGGAAGTGTTGCGCGCCACATATTGAGAGGCTATAGGGCATTTAGGAAATGTTACCCTTTTTTTGTTTCTAGATCGTGCCATAGAGCTGAGTCGTAAGAAGTCAATATGAAGCTTTAGCCAGATTTTGTATGCACCTGAGGTGCAAGTATTACAGTAGAGCATTAGGGCGTAATTTTTGCCTATGTTGAAGGGAGGTTATGAAAGTGACAGAAGATATGGTGCGAGATTGAAAGGTAAGTAAGGTAAAGGTGAAGAAGATACGAGATACTAAAGTACAAAAGGTGTGAATTGTCGAGACTTCAAACAGAGATTGTGTTTTAGGTTAAGTAAAAGAGGAGACATTGGCAAATCTTTTGTAAGTTTCTAGGAGTAAACTTTCGAGGACGAATATTTCAAAGGGCGCGG
>MU774629.1:62391-76189 GCA_026770625.1 Nicotiana glauca
AAGGATGGTAATCCTATACCTTAGCATTAGGATGTTCCATAGAAAATCCACATAAATTCGAAGGGATTATGTCTATTAGGAGGTTATAGAGGATTTAAAACATTATTATTATGAGACCCTGTAAGTTTACAACCTTGATACTGTTAGATATTATGTTAGTGTGGTATTTTCTTTTAAGTGGAATATTTTAGTAAAAGTTTTATAAGTATAATTTTGGATAGTTACCATTATTACTATTTTCGGATATGGTAAATTATACTCATAATATAAGAAAGTTTATGAGATTTTCTTTATTGTAAAGATAGAAGTTTTGTTTTGCACAAGAAAAGAAGGTTATCTTCTTACCATTTGAAAATTAAGCGTACGAAATTTTTTTTACTCTTTATATAAGATAGAAAAATTAGAAGTTGAGAAAATATATGTATTTTTGCATGGATGTTTTAATAAAATAATAGTGTATGTATTTATTTTATATAGTCATGACCATGATAGTAAGATATATAAAGTGTGTTAAAAGTAAGTAGTATTTTAAGTAATTTGAGATAATTCTTAATTATGTGGGTAATTAGTTAATTATTGATTAATAAAAAATTAACTAGTTAATTACGAATTGGTGGCTGATTAATTAAGGCTTTTGGATAAATCCAAAGACGTGGCAGCAATTGAAAGCTAAGTTGGTGACTCTTTACCTACATTGTTATTAACAAGAACATAAATATTCCACCAAATATCACTTTATTTTATAAAAACAGCAAAATGGCAGGATCATCAGTGGTTCCATTAGATAGAAAGTCATCAATAGAGAATGAACCTATAACTCTCAATCCTCATCAAATTCAGTTTGCTAGGGTTCCTCTTCCCTTATTCATTTATTCTTCTCCTTTGTTTTTTAGTTATTCTTTGCTGCGTATGAAAAATAGCTTAACTCATTGCTTTTCCTTTTTTTCCACCATAAATAGATTTTATACACATATGGGGACTCATAGAACTCATTTTGTTTACAAAATTGATTTACTACTAGTAGTTCTTTTGCCAGTTCTTGTCCTATAACTTTTGTCTGATGAGGTGTCACACCTCCTTTTTCCACCCGAAAGGGGCATAAGGGAGTTTTCCAATTAAAGTGACAATAATCGAAACTGGATTTTTTATATTCAAATTCAGATTTGTCACATGGGATAATTTATGATGTCCCAAGATACCATTTTAAAACCCCAAATCGAGGAATTTTGACTCTGTTTTACAGTCCGTGAAATAATAAATCCGGGTAAGAATTTCTGTTAACACAGGAGAAGGTGTAAGTCATTTCCGTTTTCCGTAATTTTAGCACGGTCGCTTAAATGTTAATAATTGACTTTATTATCTGATTAATTACACATTTTAAACCTACGCACATTTTTAACTTTCTAACCGCTTTAATATTTATAGAATTATTTCTAGAATAAGTAACGATGCCGTACACTTGCGATTTTAGTACACGTTACAAACCGTGCTACATGAAATGCACCCGCAATTTACGATATATTTATTTTAATATTATTAAAAATTATGATCGGATCACATGAAATACACATCCGAATTTGGAGATTATGTATCGCGACCATGCCACGGGAAACGTACCCATAGTCACGATGATAGAAAATACTTCCAAACCAGCACATAACTTCATTTTAACTAACATCCTAGATTGAGATAATCCTTTAAACATCTATATATCTACTAAAGATGCGAAATACACCAGATATGCTGTGATTTTACTCAAAACAGTCCATGTGATATACAAATTGTGCTCATTACTACTAAGAAGCAACGAATTCAAACTGTTTCCAAGTGCATCAATCCATTCACCAAACCATTATAGGAAGACTAGTCTTATACTGACTGTGATATCAAACAGAAGCAATATCTTGCTTGAAGGTATAATCTTACTTGTTTAGTTTTAGACAAACCAATCAAGAAATAATGACCACTCAATTCCATAAAATTCAAACCATTTACAAGATTAGATAACAAGCAAAAAAATTAAAGAAACAGAGCATGAGTTGGACCTTTATGAACGAGTTATTCTCCGATTAATGGAACTCAGAGTTAACATTTCTGTTTAGCCGAAAAGAAAATGAGAATCTGGCATAAAAAAATTGAGCAGCGACTAGAGATGCCAATGGAGATACGAAAGTGACGGAACCTCGCGCCGGTGTCAAATTGATCCTCTCCACTTAGACTGGACTATTCGATCAACTAGAACATCAACCTATAGCTTGAAATAAAATTGAGCAGCTCCGAAGGTGTCTCCTTTGAGCAGTAGCTGGTCTCATTGGGAGATGGGTGTTCAAGAGATGAAGATCATGGGTTGTTTTTGTGTTTTTTATAACTTGAACTAGATAATCTTCCCCACTGCTTTGGCGTTGCAGTGATTGTTTTTTGAAGAATCCATGCGTTGTTGTGCAACAGTAGTTTTTGTTTTGTTTGGTAGATATGTGACATGCGTTAACGAAATTGATAATGAACCATATTGGGATTGGGTGCTTTGAAAATACTATTGGTTTGAAATAGGTCCGGTGACAGTTGGGTGTGTGATGGTTTAGAGTGGTCTTTTGGGTGTGTTGAAGGCTGAAGAAGATGAAGAAAGGGTCTGAAGGTTCAAGAAGCTGAAGTTCTGGGGGGGGGGGGGGATAGTCTCTTGNCTTATTTTCTTTTTTGGTCTGAAGAAGAAGAAGACCCCTTTAGGGTTGGTCAAGGTTCTTCTTAGGTAGTAAAGTGTGTCTAGGTTTGGGCTTTTGGGTTAATGTGATAAGAAAATTGGCTTACTTAGGCTAAAAGCAAGATAAAAATTAGTCCAACTTAATTCTATTCCCTCCTCCCTTTTTTTGCATGTAAAAATAATATAGCAAACAAGATAAACTATTAAAAATACTAATTAATCTTACTTAAGAAAATAACTATTAAAATAAAACTAACATTAAAACAAATATATTAATGGTATTTTTCAAATATCATACTAAAAGGTAAAAAATGGAATTAGATTAAAATTATTGCAACATGAAAATAATATTTCCACCAAACTAATTCCTGAAAACAAAGTGGAACTATTTTTGTATTTTTGAATTTTATGAAAGGTAGGTAGCTAAGCATAACTAGATAAAAATATTGATTAGCTCAAAAAAAGAAAATATTTTTGTAATTTTTATTTTTTTATAAAATAAAGTAAAAGAGTCAAAACTATTTAGAATAACGATACTAAACCCAAACTAAATATTTATGCTAAAACGTGTAAAATCTTGGGGAGGCTCAAAAATTACATGTCTACAGCTACCCCTCTTTGACTGGAAACACAAAGTATTTTTAGACAAAGAATGACGAGATAGGTTTTTTTTACCCGGCCCTTATTTAGAGAGACCAAAAACTAAAAGAGAGAAGAATGTGACCGAGCCCTGGTATCTAAGCCGCCTACATATCATTGGATATAAAGGAATCAAACCATGTGTAGATTAGAAGTGAATGAGGTGATGGAGTGTGTGGAGAGGACGAGAGAGTCAAGTGAGACTGTTCCATCGAGGTTCCGGTCCGCGGTCCTGTTATTACATCAAAATCAAGAATGAATAAGAATAACTAAGCATGTTAGCTATGAGTTACAAGATTCATGTCTATAAATCTTTTGAAGCTTGATCTTGAGTCTTGAACGGTTCTCCATGCAAACTTTGATTTGAATCTTGATGCTTGCTAGCTGCAGGTGCTGATTCACTCTTCCACGGCTTCTTCCGATCAAGAACGGACATGCAGTGCTCGTGTTTGGTGTTCTCGGACTGTTGACCCGCATTCTTGTCGCAAGCTTCTTCTACCTTTAACTTTAAATTGAATTCTGAAATGACTTCCCTTATTCTCTAAGTGGGTGCCTGCTACTATCTTGAAACTTGAAATAATTCTGAAATGAATTCCTCATTCTCCAGGTGGGTGCTTGCAGTCAAAACAACAAAAAAAAAAAAATTTCTGCCCCAGTTTGCACTCAAAAGATTTGTGAATTGTTAGAAAAATTGTAAGCCATTTATGCTATTGATGCAATGATGAGACTAAACTAAAGACTCTACTAGGATGTGCGTCTCCTGTCAGTAAAACCAAGAAACTTTCACAGTATAAAAAACAGAGCAAGAGACTCCAAGAAAGCAAACTAAATCATAGATACGAAAGTTTTCCTATAAAGGGGCTGGTAGTTGATAACTGTCACGACCCCAGTTCACCCTCCATGAACATGTTGTGATGGCACCTAGTCCCTATAACTAGGTAAGCCTAACAATGCGAAAACAACAACCAAACTTGCGGAATAATTAATTAAAACTGAACATTTAAAATAATAACTGCATATAAGGCCACTCGTCCTATACAACTCAAAGAAATGCGGAAGTCTACAACTCAATCCCAAAACCCGGAAACTCACGGGAAATAGAGGCATAAAAGAAATACCATAAATGCTCTAATCTCAAGAATGTCTACATCAAAAGAATGATAAAATCTAAACACTACAGATAGAATAAGGAAGGAGATTCTTCGGTCTGCGGACGTTGCAGATATACCTCGAAGTCTCCGCTAGATCTCTCCGCCTCGATGATAGTACGCCTGGGTGGAGGAACCTAGATCTGCACATGAAAAATATGCACAGAAGGGGCATGGGTACACCACAATGGTACTTAGTAAGTGCCAAGCCTAACCTCGATAGGGTAGTGACGAGGAAGGTCAAGGCCCTACTGAGGTAAAATATAATAATAAATTAACAGTATGAAAGAAATGGCAGTATTAATGAGCATATCAGTAAGATAAGACATGTCAACAAGGCAATAACAACTACACAAGGAACAAAGTCAACACGAAATGTGTACACCTCAATACCAATAATAACAATGAGGATCTCCCAGGATACCGTCCTGTAGTCCTTTTTCTCATCTGTCCAGTGGATCTCCCGGGATACCGTCCCGTAGTCCATCACATATGTAAATTCGAAGGATCTCCCGGGATACCGTCCCGTAGTCCAACCATCAATATGCAGGGGGATCTATCGGGAATCTAACCCGCAGTCCCAAAGTAAAAGTGCAGGTTGATCTATCAGGAATCTAACCTGCAGTTCCAAAGTAAAAATGCAGGGGGATCTATCGAGAATCTAAACCGCAGCCCCAAAGTAAAAGTGCAGGGGGATCTACCGAGAATCGAACCCGTAGTCCCAAAGTAAATGCGCAACCACAACCAGAAGATACTCAGAAATGAAGTACAAAAGACAAGCAACAGGTAGTACTAGCCTAGCATGCTTCACGTAGTACAGTCAAGGTGACTTAAGCAAATAGCCAAGTTAAATCAACCAAACATGCTTTCCTAATCTAGCACGAGTTATAATGACAAGTAGAATAAAGCAAATATGAAAGAAACTCAATCTCAATATCTTATGTAAAAACCAAATTTTCAACAATTGGCTCAACTACGCGCTCGTCACCTCGTGTACAAGGCACTCAAATAACAAATAACAAATTCTAAGGGGAAAGGTCCCCCACACAATGTTAGACAAGCCATTTACCTTGAATCGGCTACAAAATCAACTAAAAATCACGCCTTTGCCACGAGTATCCGACTCTAAATGGCCCAAATATATTCAATTCAATTATATATCATAAATAACATTGCAAAAGCTGGTTTCACTATTTAATTCAAAGCTAAAGCGTGAAATTAGGTAAAATGACCAAAATGCCCTTCAGGAAAACATCTCAGAATCGAATAATTTTAACATTTTCAGAACCCTCGTACTCTCTGAGTCCAACCATATAAAAATCTCCCAAATCGGAGGTCAAACACCCACTCAAAACTCAATAGTTTAGCATATGAAGTTTTACCCAATTTTTCCTAAATTTTGATCCTCAATTCGAATTTAAAAGATGGATTTAACTATGTATTGATGGAATATAACTAAAAAGGATTAAGAAAATGTTACCCAATAATCTTCTCTTCAAAACCCACTTAGAATCGCCCTCTCCCGAGCTCCAAATTGATTTTTCTAACTTTTGAAACTAAGCCCTCTAATTTGGTAAATCTGCACAGGGATTTCTGCTTCTGCGGACAAGGGACCGCTTCTGCGAAGCAAGAGACGTTTCTCCAGTTTTCATCAAAAGTTAGGGACTGCATCTGCGATAAAAGGGTCGCAGGTTCTGCGGGGGAACATCCGCTTCTGCGGAAACTAAAGAGATACAGGAGCCCGCATCTGCGATGCCAGAGCCGCTTCTGCGACAATAGCACCGCTTCTACGATTTCTGAGGGAAAGGGGAAAAGCCGCTTATGTGGCCTCTTAGCCGCTTCTGCGGCGCCACATCTATGGTTCCCAAGCCGCAGATGCGAAAAATACCAGAAGCAGCAAAGACTGGTATTTCCAAACTTCCAAAATCCTTCTGTCAATCAACCGAAATCATCTTGAGGCCCCCGGGACCTCAACCAAAAGCACCAATAACACCTAATACCTCATTCAAACTTGTACCAATCCTAAAACCACCTAAAACAACGTCGAAAACTCGAATTAAACAGGGATTTGAGCCTAAGAACTTCAAATTTTATCAAAATACACTTTCGATCAATAGCCTAACCAAAACACGTCCGAATGACCTGAAATTTTACAAACACATCCCGAATGACATGACGAAGCTACTGCAACTTTTGGAATTCCAATCCAACCCTTGGATAAAAACTCACTATCCGACCGGAAAGTTCAAAAATTCAACCTTCGGCATTTCAAGCCTAAATAAGCTACGGACTTCCAAAATACATTCCGAAAATGCCCCAAACCCTGAAATCACCTAACAGAGCTAACGAAACCATATGATTTCCATTCCGAGGTCGTCTTCACACTGTTCCGACTACGGACCACTTTTCAACATTTAAGATCTCATTTAGGGACTAAGTGTCCAAAAACTCTCTGAAACCCAACACCGAATGTCCCGGCAAACCAAAATAGCAAAAATGAACTTAGGGGAAGCAGTTAATAGGGGATCGGGGCGTTAATTCTTAACACGACCGGCCAGGTTGTCACATTCTCCTACACTTAAAAATTTGTTCATCCTCGAACGAGCATAGAGAACATACCTGAAGTAGTGAAAAGATGAGGGTAACTGCTGCGCATATCCTGCTTGGTCTCCCAAATCGCCTCCTCGGTCGGCTGACCCCGCCACTGAACCTTCACTGAAGCTATGTTCTTTGACCTCAACTTTCTGATCTGCCTGTCCAATATAGCCACTAGATCCTCAACATAGGATAGATCCTTGTCCAGCTGGACTAAACTGAAATCCAAAACGTGCGACGGGTCACCGTCATACCTCCGGAACATCGAAACATGAAATACCGGATGGACTCCGGCCAAACTGGGAGGTAAGGCAAGCTCATAGGCAGCCTCCCTAACTCGCCTCAAGATCTCAAAAGGGCCAATAAACCTCGGACTCGACTTTTCTTTCTTTCCAAACCTCATGATGCTTTTCATAGGCGAAACCCGAAGCACAACGCGCTCCATGAACATGTCGTGATGACACCTAGTCCCTATAACTAGGTAAGCCTAACAATGCGAAAACAACAACCTGACTTGCGGAATAATTAACTAAAACTGAACATTTAAAATAATAACTGCATATAAGGCCACTCGGCCTATACAACTCAAAGAAATGCGGAATTCTACAACTCAATCCCAAAACTCGGAAACTCACGGGAAACAGAGGCATAAAAGAAATACCATAAATGCTCTAATCTCAAGAATGTCTACATCAAAAGGATGATAAAATCTAAACACTACAGATAGAATAAGGAAGGAGATTCTTCGGTTTGCGGATGTTGCAGATATACCTCGAAGTCTCCGCTAGATCTCTCCACCTCGATGATAGTACGCCTGGGTGGAGGAACCTAGATCTGCACATGAAAAATATGCACAGAAGGGGCATGGGTACACCACAACGGTACTTAGTAAGTGCCAAGCCTAACCTCGGTAGGGTAGTGATGAGGAAGGTCAAGGCCCTACTGAGGTAAAATATAATAATAAATTAACAGTATAAAAGAAATGGCAGTATTAATGAGCACATCAGTAAGATAAGACATGTCAACAAGGCAATAACAACTACACAAGGAACAAAGTCAACACGAAATGTGTACACCTCAATACCAATGATAACAATGAGGATCTCCCAGGATACCGTCCTGTAGTCCTTTTTCTCATCTGTCCAGTGGATCTCCCGGGATACTATCCCGTAGTCCATCACATATGTAAATTCGAAGGATCTCCCGGGATACCGTCCCGTAGTCCAACCATCAATATGCAGGGGGATCTATCGGGAATCTAACCCGCAGTCCCAAAGTAAAAGTGCAGGTTGATCTATCAGGAATCTAACCTGCAGTTCCAAAGTAAAAATGCAGGGGGATCTATCGAGAATCTAAACCGCAGCCCCAAAGTAAAAGTGCAGGGGGATCTACCGAGAATCGAACCCGTAGTCCCAAAGTAAATGCGCAACCACAACCAGAAGATACTCAGAAATGAAGTACAAAAGACAAGCAACAGGTAGTACTAGCCTAGCATGCTTCACGTAGTACAGTCAAGGTGACTTAAGCAAATAGCCAAGTTAAATCAACCAAACATGCTTTCCTAATCTAGCACGAGTTATAATGACAAGTAGAATAAAGCAAATATGAAAGAAACTCAATCTCAATATCTTATGTAAAAACCAAATTTTCAACAATTGGCTCAACTACGCGCTCGTCACCTCGTGTACAAGGCACTCAAATAACAAATAACAAATTCTAAGGGGAAAGGTCCCCCACACAATGTTAGACAAGCCATTTACCTTGAATCGGCTACAAAATCAACTAAAAATCACGCCTTTGCCACGAGTATCCGACTCTAAATGGCCCAAATATATTCAATTCAATTATATATCATAAATAACATTGCAAAAGCTGGTTTCACTATTTAATTCAAAGCTAAAGCGTGAAATTAGGTAAAATGACCAAAATGCCCTTCAGGAAAACATCTCAGAATCGAATAATTTTAACATTTTCAGAACCCTCGTACTCTCTGAGTCCAACCATATAAAAATCTCCCAAATCGGAGGTCAAACACCCACTCAAAACTCAATAGTTTAGCATATGAAGTTTTACCCAATTTTTCCTAAATTTTGATCCTCAATTCGAATTTAAAAGATGGATTTAACTATGTATTGATGGAATATAACTAAAAAGGATTAAGAAAATGTTACCCAATAATCTTCTCTTCAAAACCCACTTAGAATCGCCCTCTCCCGAGCTCCAAATTGATTTTTCTAACTTTTGAAACTAAGCCCTCTAATTTGGTAAATCTGCACAGGGATTTCTGCTTCTGCGGACAAGGGACCGCTTCTGCGAAGCAAGAGACGTTTCTCCAGTTTTCATCAAAAGTTAGGGACTGCATCTGCGATAAAAGGGTCGCAGGTTCTGCGGGGGAACATCCGCTTCTGCGGAAACTAAAGAGATACAGGAGCCCGCATCTG
Source organism: Nicotiana glauca (assembly GCA_026770625.1). Lineage (NCBI taxonomy): Eukaryota > Viridiplantae > Streptophyta > Magnoliopsida > Solanales > Solanaceae > Nicotiana > Nicotiana glauca. The sequence continues at coordinate 71,913 of MU774629.1, forward strand.
CGATGCCAGAGCCGCTTCTGCGACAATAGCACCGCTTCTACGATTTCTGAGGGAAAGGGGAAAAGCCGCTTATGTGGCCTCTTAGCCGCTTCTGCGGCGCCACATCTATGGTTCCCAAGCCGCAGATGCGAAAAATACCAGAAGCAGCAAAGACTGGTATTTCCAAACTTCCAAAATCCTTCTGTCAATCAACCGAAATCATCTTGAGGCCCCCGGGACCTCAACCAAAAGCACCAATAACACCTAATACCTCATTCAAACTTGTACCAATCCTAAAACCACCTAAAACAACGTCGAAAACTCGAATTAAACAGGGATTTGAGCCTAAGAACTTCAAATTTTATCAAAATACACTTTCGATCAATAGCCTAACCAAAACACGTCCGAATGACCTGAAATTTTACAAACACATCCCGAATGACATGATGAAGCTACTGCAACTTTTGGAATTCCAATCCAACCCTTGGATAAAAACTCACTATCCGACCGGAAAGTTCAAAAATTCAACCTTCGGCATTTCAAGCCTAAATAAGCTACGGACTTCCAAAATACATTCCGAAAATGCCCCAAACCCTGAAATCACCTAACAGAGCTAACGAAACCATATGATTTCCATTCCGAGGTCGTCTTCACACTGTTCCGACTACGGACCACTTTTCAACACTTAAGATCTCATTTAGGGACTAAGTGTCCCAAAACTCTCTGAAACCCAACACCGAATGTCTCGGCAAACCAAAATAGCAAAAATGAACTTAGGGGAAGCAGTTAATAGGGGATCGGGGCGTTAATTCTTAACACGACCGGCCAGGTTGTCACATTCTCCTACACTTAAAAATTTGTTCATCCTCGAACGAGCATAGAGAACATACCTGAAGTAGTGAAAAGATGAGGGTAACTGCTGCGCATATCCTGCTTGGTCTCCCAAATCGCCTCCTCGGTCGGCTGACCCCGCCACTGAACCTTCACTGAAGCTATGTTCTTTGACCTCAACTTTCTGATCTGCCTATCCAATATAGCCACTAGATCCTCAACATATGATAGATCCTTGTCCAACTGGACTGAACTGAAATCCAAAACATGCGACGGGTCACCGTCATACCTCCGGAACATCGAAACATGAAATACCGGATGGACTCCGGCCAAACTGGGAGGTAAGGCAAGCTCATAGGCAACCTCCCTAACTCGCCTCAAGATCTCAAAAGGGCCAATAAACCTCGGACTCGACTTTCCTTTCTTTCCAAACCTCATGACGCCTTTCATAGGCGAAACCCGAAGCAGAACCCGCTCACCAACCATATATGAAACATCACGAACCTTCCTGTCCGCGTAACTCTTCTACCTGGACTGGGCTGTACGGAATCTATCCTGAATCATCTTAACCTTCTCCAACGCATCCTGAACCAGCTTTGTACCCAATAGCCTGGCCTCACCTGGCTCAAACCAACCCACCGGAGATCTACACCTCATACCATATAAAGCCTCATATGGTGCAATCTGAATGCTGGACTGATAACTATTATTGTAAGCAAACTCCGCCAATGGCAAGAAATGATCCCAAGACCCTCCAAACTCGATCACACACGCACGGAGCATGTCCTCAAGAATTTGAATAGTGCACTCGGACTGTCCATCCGTCTGGGGGTGAAATACTGTGCTCAACTCCACCCGAGTGCCTAACTCTTGCTGCACGGCTCTCCAGAACCGCGATGTAAACTGGGTACCTCTGTCCGAAATAATGGAAATTGGAATACCATGTGTGAGCACGTGATTTTTGCCCTATATGAGAATTACTCCCAAAAAATCCAAAATAAAATAATTTTGTGTTGCTTGCAATTTTTTTTTTTGCGGATTTTGTGTTATTTTTCTCTTATTGTTGGCGTTTGTGTGTGCGTGATTATTTGTTTAAATTGATGAAAATACAAAAAATGTGTTGCCTTTGCACTCTAGGATTTAATTTTACGATTAGGAGAAATCAAGTGTGCTTTACAAATACGAAAAATCAAAAAATAATGTAATTTGCATTTTTAGCCTTTAATGTCCAAATTGTGTAATTTTATTTTTAATTAATGTTTAATTTTGTGTGATAATTATTAGTAGGGGTTAATTAGCATATTTAGTTAATTTTTGATTTTTATGATTTAATATAGGATTTTTGGTTTTAATTTAGGAATTAAAAAGGAAATAAATAGAAAAGAATAAAAGTAGAAGAAAATCGGACTGGGCCTATAGACCACAGCCCAATCACCACAGGTCCAAACACAAACCAAATCCGGTCCATCTGCAGCTACCCAAAACGACGTCCTCTTGGACAGTTAAATCTGGATCGTTGATCTCGCTTGATCAAACGGTCCAGTTCAGCCCCACCATCGAAGAAACGATGTCGTTTCAAGTCAACCAATCTCAGCCATTCAATCCACATCAATCCAACGGCCCTCATCCCATCTCCCAACCCGTCTCACCAACCCAACCCATTCCCAAAACCCATCCGCCCTTAACTAAGACCAAACAACATCGTTCGCTTTAAGTGACTAATCCAGGCCGTTGATCTCATCAGATCAAACGGCCAGGATTCATTTCCCCTTCTAGTATATATTCCTAAATCATACCCAGCCCCCCCAAGCCAACCCCCTTCTCCGTCTCTAACCTCTCAGAAATGACCCCAAGTAACGCCGCCTTCAACCACCGAGCTCCGCCCACCAGAAATCTCTTCACGGCGGTTCCGGTGGTCCAACCCCTCCCAAATTTACACCACTTATTCACCTCAACCTCCCCATTCCAAATCTCCACACCATCATCTTCGAATCCCAACCAGGCTCTTCGAATATTCAATCGAAGAATCAGGCCCCAACCCTAGTTTGTCTGATGGCCACCAAATCAACACCATGCCACCCCTGGACCTCTCTCACCACCTTAACACCATTAGTTCCCTTTGACTCAAGCCAGGATTCGTCAAATTTCAATTTCGAGCCAAGAACCCTAGCGCCGCCACAATATTCCTTGGTGGTATCGCCAAATCTAAACCTTCCCCAAGTCACACCCCTGAACACCTAGACTATCCTCATCCCAAATTCGAAAGTTAAACCAACTGAACGAGACCTAGGGAGCCAAAACCCGGAACCTGCCCGAGTAAAGGAAATTTGAGGTTCTTAATCGACCTTAGTCGAGTGTTTTCTATTGAGAACACTCGATTAAGGTCCAATTGGAACTCTAAAGTTTGAGTCGAAGTTTCAAATGGAACGGATTGAAGTTTAAGCCTATAATTTCAAGGTATTTCTTCTCTTTTTCTTATTTGTATTTCTCTTTTGATTGTTATCTGATTAAGTGTCATAGGAATTCATCATTTTTATCATTTATTCCTCTCTTCTCCATCAGACCTTTTATTTGGTCCAGTTTCATCATTGTTTCTGTTTGTTGTCAATTGTCATCTTTTTAAATTGTGGAATGGATTAAATAGTTTCGTCGATTAATCTGTTCATGTCTGAAGTCAGTATTCCTCGTCAAATTTGTTTGGTGACAATTATTTTTCTTCTCAACTTCAGGGCTCTGTCCAGTGTTCCTACATTTTTGTCTAAGGTTAATTTAGAATTGTGATGTTTTCCAAATATAGTTGATTATTCCCATGTATCTGTGTCAGTCAAAATTTGTTCTTAATAGTTCAATATGATTGAATTCTGATTCATTGGTATTTACTTTGATGCTATTTGATATAATCTAAGTTCTAGCTTGAATTGCTGATTGATTTTAATGAATTGGATTGGTTTATAACTGATAAGGTGCAATCACATGGGTAGTTTAAGGGGTATTTTGGGGAATTAAATCACTTGAATAATTGATTAAGGGCTGCTGAATAATTAAAATCTATTAGCGGACTTAATTGAGACATTCCTAAGTGGATTGAAAAGGTTAAAAAAGACAACTAGTAGTGGAGACAACATTTGCTCGTTTTAAGGGTTAAAGATAAGTTAGTTGATTGTCCACTAAGGCTTAAAAGCAGGAGAAGAAGAGTTTTGAAAGCATATAAAAAGGGGAATACATTCTGAAAGGGGGGAGTTCTTTTTAGACATTTTCTGCTATTTGAATTCGAATCCATACACTGATAAAACACTCTGGAAATCTAAAAGGGGAAAAGCTGAGAGTTTAAAGGAATAGGAGACTTTTCAGATTCTGAGAGCAAAATAAAAACACTTGAGGAAAACTAAAGGCTGAGAGTGAGTGGCTGGCTTTTAGTCTTGGAAAGTCAGGTTGAGAGCTTAAAAACTGGAGAATTTAACCAGTCT
>MU774629.1:77082-95971 GCA_026770625.1 Nicotiana glauca
TGTAGGAACTCACTAATGGGTAAACAAATAGGATAAATCTAAGTATGTAATTAGAATTCAAATGATCACATCTTGTTAATTGGAATAGGTGAATACTTTTCCTTTTGAATACTTAGAATAACTTGAAATAAAATCAGCAGATCTTTGTCTTTAATTGAATCTACATGCTATTTGGTTTAGAAATAGGACTGCCAACAGTCTAATGACTTGACGCGCGGCCCAGGTCAGTCCCAGTTCCTTTCTCGCTTGGGCTTAGGCCAATGCCTGGTCCGTCTCAATCCAATAACAATTAATTAGGATCTTTGTTTTATTTTTTAGAGACAAATAATGTACAATATCATAATTTGCTTTAGGATGTACCTTTAAATAAAATAAATGAGGCGAGCCTCGCCAAATAAAATGCATAAATTGCGGGACCCTCATGAATGTATATATTAAAAATACTTAAACTTCAATAGGGGCCGTTTAGCGAATTGCACGGCCTTCCCCAAAATAATAACGCGTTAGACTCTTTAGGCGTGTATTTTAATAACATTACCTCCCTAAACTCGGGTGTACATTTATGTGACCCAAATTCAAATCTCAACGGAGTCGAAATACGTCAATAACCACGGGTACATTAATGTGACTTGGTTCGAGATGCGTTTTTACAACGTTGCAATTCTCATTAAAAATATTAATTAAAAGCGGTTAAAAGTTAAAATTTGCACAAAAGTTAAAACATGTATTAAAAATCAGATTTTTAGCCAAATATAATAGTTTAAGCGACTGTGCTTGAACCACGGGATCCGGGGGTGCCTAACACCTTCCCTCGGGTCAACATAATTCCTTACTTAGAATTTCTAGTTCGCAGACTCCAATTGGGAAGTCGAAAATTTTTCTCGATTTGGGATTCAAGTTAAATCGGTGACTTGGGACACCAAAAGCCGAACCTATCCCAAGTGGCGACTCTGAAGATAAATAAATAATCTCATTTCGAATAATGTCACTTTAAATGGAAAAACTCCCTTATACACTACCCTTCGGGGTGGTGCGCAAAAAGGAGGTGTGACAGCTCTGGTGCCTCTGCTGGGGAGTCAGAACCCAGAACTTTGGTTCAGGGTTTAAGAATTCGAGCTTAGAATAACTGTTATGTTTTGCTTTATCTGATTTTCCTATATGTTTTCCTTCTAAATGTGCTAAATACTTTACCGCTTTGATATTATTTGAACTGCATATATAAATTGTGCAGAAACCCTTCTCTTCTCACCTCCGGGGATGTTGCTTACTGGTTGAGACTCCCTATTCTGTTAGTGTCTTACCCTGAAATAAGAAAGAGGTCGGATAAGTTACAAAGCCGGACGATCCCGCGGGTCCCCGGTACGCAGCCCCCTCCTCGACTCGAGTTGTCCGCTCGGGTACACGGTCTAGAACACATACCTAGGTTTTGAACCTAGAATAACTTGACTTCATGCCGGATCCCTAGTAGTAACGCTTATTTTCATCACGTTACATTTGACGTAGGGGACTCAACGCAAGGGTTGGGTCCGTCTAGGACAGGTAACCTGAAATGAAAAAGGACCATTCTGCTGCATCCTGTTTGTTTTACGCATTTATTTGCTTCAAACTTGCATGCTGACCGGCTTTTAAATATTAAAAAAAGGGAGAAGAGAAATAGCAGTATAGAGAGTTAATAGCATACCGGTGCCCAAATATTGTCGGAACTCTGCCAAAATTTTGAGAAAATTGAAAGAATTCTTTTTTTTAGCCATTTTAAAGTAGCAAAAAAAAGTCTTCATTTTGTTCTTCTTGTTTTCAAATTATTTGGTCAAAGTATACGTTGTTGAAAAGAAAAAGGAAAGCTTGTTTTCAAAAAAAAAATAGTTCGTCTTATCTCACCGAACTACGCGGGTCTGATTCTCACCGAATGTGAGATACGTAGGCAAACCTCATCGGTTCTGACCCCAATTTTCAAAAAATCCAAAAAACATTTTTCTTTACTTCCTTCTTTAAAAATCTTTGCTTAGAAAATTCAAAAAAAAAGTAGTTTTTAAAAAAAAAAAATTTTAAAAATGGTTTCTTTCTTTCTAATGTCTTTAATACGAAAAAAGAAAAATCAATGAAAATCAAAATCCAAAATACGGATTTCCTTCATTCTGAAGTCTTTTTCAAAAAAAAAAAATCCAAAAAATCAGAAATAAAAATCCAAAAAAAATGCTCTTTAGCTGTATTTATTTTAAATATCCATAAAAACTTTGAAAATTTGAATCCAAAAATATTTTTGCTTTTCTTTAGAAGTGATTTTGTAAATAAATAAAAGCTCAAAAATTCAAAATATTTTTCTCGAAAAGTCCCTCTTTCGAAAATTAAGAGGCAATATCCAAAATCCAAAAAAAAATATTTTCTTTATTATTTGGAAAAAGATAAATAAATGAAAATTCAAACAAATGTATTTTTTTTTACTTCTAAAATTTTCAAAGTTCTAATCAAAAGAAAACAAATTTTTAGAAGTCTTTCTTTCAAAAATAAAAATAGAGTCAAATTCAAAAATCCAAAAAAAAAATCTTTTTCTTCTTTTAAAGCATTTTTTTTAGAAAATTCTAAAAAGAAACAAAAATCCAAAAAAAAAAGAAAATTCCTTTATTCTATTAAAGCATTTTTTTTAAAAATTCCAAAAAAAAAAAGAGTTAGCTTATTTGCCCGAACTACGATGGTTTGATTCTCACCGGATATGAGATACGTAGGCAATCCTCATTGGGTCTAACCTCCCTTTTGCAAAAATAGCCCAAAAAATGCCAAGATTTTAATTTTTATCATAAATAAGTCGGGTGATGTCATTCTTGTTTAAAATAAGCCGAATGTCCCCAAAAGGGCGCCAGAAGGCTGTTTTTGCAAGAACAGCCACTCTGAGTCAGTTTTAAATGGTTTGTGGGCACAACCTTAAAGTTTTCCTCTCAGAAGTGCTGAAAGGCCGTATCTGCAAAACCAAGTCACTATTTTTTTTTCTAAATAAAGAAAATTTTGAAAAAATAGCCACTTTTTCCTTTGAGGTCAAAATAAATCATTAAAATACTCCTTAGATGTCTTTCATAAATAAAAAAATATAAAAATATACAAATTTTGAAAAATTGAGTCCGAAGATATTCCCAAAGTTCCAATAAAAAGAAGAGAAATTTTTACAAGTCTTTCTTTCAAAAATAAAAACAAAAAATGAAAATGAAAAATAAAAAAAATACATTTCCTTTCTTCTTCTAAAAGCATTTCTTTCAAAAATTCCAAAAAAAAATACGAGTTAGTATATTTACTCCATTCCCAATCTTCCCGAACTACGCAAGATCTGATTCATGCGGGGTCATGATATGTAGGCAATCCCTATCGGATTCGATCATAGTCATAAAATAAATAGAGTGAAAAATAAACTGAAAAAGAAAAAGAGAGAAAAATTGAAAAAAGAAAAGAAAAAGAGTGAAAAAAAGAAGAAAAAGGAGCAACAAGAAAAAAAAAGAGTGACAAGCAAAAGAGAAAAAGAGAGTACCAAAAATAAAAAAGTGGCAAAAATAAGATGAAAAACCAAGAGTGATTAAAGAGAGGCAGAGATAAAAGAAAAGAGGTGCAGATTGAAAGAAAAATAGACGGTTAATTAAGGCCGAGATGAAATATGCAATTGTGCAAGCACATGGTAGAAGCATTTAACTGTTAGGCACATTGCATCCCAACATGCGATTTCTTATATGTTAAATGTCTCAAAACTAACAAGTTTGTTTGTGTAAGCAAATTAGCCAGGTTTTGTTCAGGTGGTTGGTTTTGTTGGTATGCGGTGATGGATGCGTAACCTTGCTCGCGGCCACAACATTATACACTAAACCAAGCTCCACCTCTTGGAAATGCCCATCCTTACCAAGCTCCATATAATCCCCAATCTAATGTTCCCCAGTACGATCCTCGCCTAAGAGAGCCTTTGAAAAGGAATCAGTTCACCCCTATTGGTGAATCATACTCGGGTTTGTTCCAAAAGCTAGTCAGCCGAGTTTTCCTGCAGCCAGAGGCCCAAATCCGGCTGGACCCCGAGTCCCCCTCGCACCGAGCTGATGCTAGATGTGAATACCACGCTGGAGCAGTAGGAGACAGTACAGAGGACTGTTGGACCCTCAAAAGGGCAGTTGAAGATTTGATTGAAGTTAAAATAATCGTTTTTCGGGATGAAGAAGCTCCTTATGTGATGAACAATCTTTTTGCCTGCCCACAACATCGGGCCAATAGTCGGAATGACTTGTGAAGCTGAGGAATTTGATCCGGCACTGAAGGCCAGTGCATCCATTGCCGAGATAGAAGAAAAGCCAAAAAATGGTCCCAAGGCCTGAAAGTTCCCCATTAGACGGGAGTCTCGTTAGCCAGTCTTGCTATCCTTTCTGCGTCCGGATTATCTCAGGGTGTGATCTTGACATTTTACTTTATTGTCTTACTTTCCAATGTAAACCCTTCTATCTTCAAAACTTTAAAAAAAATCAAAAAGAAAAAGAAAAAAAATCAAAAATAAAATAAAAAATCAAATAAAATTAATATTTCTTTGTCCAGGAATGTCTCTTTTCTTAATCTTGTCATTTCTTATTCTTTTTTCAGTTCTGTTAAATGCAGATTCAATAACATGACATGCTTGTGGACTTCATGCTCAGATCCCAAAATGCTGTCGGACTTCGAAATAATGAATCAAGAGTCAAAATGCAAAGAAGATAAGTTTGAGGAAATAAAACAAAATGTTTGAACAGCTGAAGGAAAATTGGTTCCAGGATTGGAAAGGTCCATACATTGCAACAAGAGTACTGCCAAAAGAGTGCGTTGTACTTGGGACGCATCGAAGGAAATGTCCCTAAAACAACTGTTATTGCAAATATAGTGAAAAGGTACTATGTTGGATCCTCCATATAGTTCTAATATTCTCCGGTTGGGATGACGAAGGCTTTTTTTCTCGCTACCCAAACACTATCAACCCTTTGCAAACCCTTTGAGCCGACTCCCGTTCTTTGATTACCCTCTTTGGAACACAGAAGTGTTATTGAAAAATTGAAATGAAAAAAAGGAAGAAAAGGCAAAGAAAATAAAACAAAGAAGAGAAAAGATGAAAAAAAAGAAGAGAGGAAAAAAGGAAATGAAATGAAAAAAAAACAAAACAAAGCAGAAAAACAAAAGAAAATCCAAAAAAAAAACAAAGTTTCCCTGAACTACGTTTGACTTGATTCCGAAAGGATACGTAGGCAACCTCTCTCTGGGATTCAGTCACACCAAAATAAAAATCTAAATTCCCCTCCAAAGTTGAAACGGGGCAAAAGTTATAGTGGTTCGGCAATGATCCCGCCCAAAAGGTTCCAAAGTTGTAATTCAATCCAAATTCTTTTTACCCCAAACCTTGTTCAAGGCCTTCTGATCAATCGGTGAGAGTGTTAAAGAATAAGAGAATACAGTTACTTTGATCTGATACAGTCAAAATAAGAGGAATAAAATGAGAAAGTCTTATTGGTGAAAACCCACACGGGCACCGTAAGGCGACGGTAAGCAGAGAAAATCAAAATGAAAAAGTCTTGTTAGTGAAAACCCACAAGAGCACTATCGGGCGACGGTGAGAGGAGAAATGAGAGAGATTGACTTGCGAAAACCCGAAAAGGGCACTGTCGGTCGAAAAGAGGATATCTCATCATCAAAAGTCCTGGCAAGGTTCCCTGGTTTAGAAACGCATATCAACGGGTTCACGAGAAGGAGGAAAGTTTGTGTGGTCGGGCATCCGGTCCAAGAAGCATGTCATGTCCATTTGAAGTCAGCATGCACCCCCAGATAAGTCCTTCTTTTCCCCGAAAGGGACATTTCTCTTTAAACTCATATGCTTGTCTTTTGTATACTTCTTCTTTGAATCTCTTTCGTTTCAACTCTGATTCCTGGGCTATTACAAAGAAAAGACGGCATGATTGGTTTTATAGGGCTCCGCCTGGCAAAAGCCAAAGAAAATAACTAGCCTTAGTGGATGCGTCAGTCCAATCCCAAATGACCAATGGTGGTTGATGCTTTCAAGGTAAATACGATTGAAAAGAAAGAAAGTCAAAGGCAAAGATCCTAAGAGAAGAATAAAGTCAAAAGGCCAGAGCCCAGACGGGCAAGTCATCATGGGGTCCTAAAGTTGAGTTTTAAAAGAAATTCCCATTAAAGATCGGCAAGTAATAAAGTTCTCAATGGAAATGGGGGCGGGATCAAGAAATTGAGATGATCAAGGCCACAAAACCAACCACCATTTCAAACTAACAAATTGTTCTTTGTTGAAAGTTAAAACAGGTGTAATTCAGGCAACCATACAAGAAACAGGTGCAACCTAGAAGAGGAAAAGAATGCGCAAGCGCTGAAACAGCTTTGCAGCAAGGAATCAACCAAAAGGGAAGTTTCTCCTCTAATTCTTTCATGCGTTTTACTAAATAATGGAAGAAAATAAGAATAAAAATAGAGAATAATGAAGAAAGAAGAACATAAAAGAAAGTGAAAAAAAAAGATAATAATAATAATAAAGAAAATCATCATGGTAGCATAGGGTCCCATCCCAAGATAATCCCGACATAACCCGTGGATCTCCTTGGCATAACCAAAGGAGCTTTTTCTTTTTCAAATCCCGGCCAAAAAACCGAGGATCTCCTTGGCATAACCCAAGGAGCTTTTTCTTTCCAAATCCCGGCCAAAAAACCGAGGATCTCCCTGGCATAACCCAAGGAGCTTTTTCCTTCCAAATCCTGGCCAAAAAAACCTAGGATCTCCCTGGCATAACCCAAGGAGCTTTTCCTTTCCAAATCCCGGCCAAAAAACTGAGGATCTCCCTGGCATAACCTAAGGAGCTTTTTCTTTTCCAAATCCCGGCCAAAAAACCGAGGACCCCCCTGGCATAACCCAAGGAGCTTATTTTTTCCAAATCCCGGCCAAAAAAAAACCGACGATCTCCCTGGCATAACCCAAGGAGCTTTTTCCTTCCAAATCCCGGCCAAAAAACCGAGGATCTCCATGGCATAACCCAAAGAGCTTTTTCTTTCCAAATCCCGGCCAAAAAACCGAGGATCTCCCTGGCATAACCCAAGGAGCTTTTTCCTTCCAAAACCCGGCCAAAAAATCGAGGATCTCCCTGGCATAACCCAAGGAGCTTTTTCTTTCCAAATCCCGGCCAAAAAACTGAGGATCTCCCTGGCATAACCCAAAGAGCTTTTTATTTCCAAATCCCGACCAAATAATCGAGGATCTCCCTGGCATAACCCAAGGAGCTTTTTCTTTTCCAAATATCGGCCAAAAAAAAATCGAGGATCTCCATGGCATAAACCGAGGAGATTTTTCCTTCCAAATCCTGACCAATAAACCGAGGATCTCCCTGGCATAACCCAACGAGCTTTTTCTTTCCAAATCCCTGCCAAAAAACCGAGGATCTCTCTGGCATAACCCAAAGAGCCTGTTCTTTCCAAATCCCGGCCAAAAAACCGAGGATCTCCCTGGCATAACCCAAGGAGCTTTTTCTTTTCCAAATCCCGGCCAAAAACCGAGGATCTCCCTAGCATAACCCAAGGAGCTTTTTCTATCCAAATCCCGGCCGAAAAACCGAGGATCTCCCTGGCATAACCCAATGAGCTTTTTCTTTCCAAATCTCGGCCAAAAAACCGAGGATCTCCCTAGCATAACCCAAGGAGCTTTTTCTTTCCAAATCCCGGCCAAAAAACTGAGGATCTCCCTGGCATAACCCAATGAGATTTTTCCTTCCAAATCCCAGCCAAAAACTTCGAGGATCTCCGTGGCATAACCCAAGGAGCTTTTTTCTTTCCAAATCCCGGCCAAAAAACCGAGGATCTCCCTGACATAACCCAAGGAGCTTTTTCTTTCCAAATCCCGGCCAAAAAACCGAGGATCTCCCTGGCATAACCCAAGGAGCTTTTTATTTCCAAATCCCGGCAAAAAAACTGAGGATCTCCCTGGCATAACCCAGGGAGCTTTTTCTTTCCAAATCCCGGCCCAAAAACCGAGGATATCCCCGGTATAACCCGAGGACCCTTTCTTTCTTCCCAGCATAACCTGGATCCATTCACAAGGTTACACAATCCTGATTTAATCGCTTAGATAGGTGTCACAACTAACTCAGGAAATTTTCCTAGTGAAAACTGGGGCAGAAAATTTCGTTTGTTTGTTTGTTTTGCTATATTAAGTAGGTCGATCTTAAGACACAAGGTGCGAGATGACCGATGGAATGAGTCTCAATCGAGAATCAAGAAAAGAAGAAAAGAACAAAAAGAAATGAACTCAAATATGAAGCAAGCATGGGTGTAGATTGCTCAAAATCTGATTAAAGTCACAAGCTCCGCTGATCTTGTTTTGACCCAGTGCTGCATGAAAAAGCAAACACCTACAACTTGCGAGCATCAAGATTCAGATCGAAGTCCACAGCAAAATCAGCTAAGACTCAAGATCACGTTTCAAGAGAATTATAGATAGGAATCTTGTAACTCATAGTTGATAGGCATAGCTTGCTTAACTTCGATTTTCCTTTAAGCGTAATAAGGGGGTCAGCAAGTAACAGCAGCAGCACTAACAGTGAAACACAGCTTCATGGTAGTCCCAGCTATCGAAACATTTCGAACTATATTGACCTGATTCCCTTTTAGCCAGGGATATATAGGAGACCTTTTGAAGCAAAGGTTCGGTCAAATCTTTCAAAAAATATTCACACGGAGTACTCAAACGGAGAAAAATCGCTCGTATCCGCTCACTTTATCTTTGCATGAAAACTCTTCGTGTTTCCGGACAAAGAGAGGCAGCTGTGAGCACGTGATTTTTTCCCTATATCAGAATTCCTCCCAAAAAATCCAAAATAAAATAGTTTTGTGTTGCTTGCAATTTTTTTTTTTGCGGATTTTGTGTTATTTTTCTCTTATTGTTGGCATTTGTGTGTGCGTGATTATTTGTTTAAATTGATGAAAATACAAAAAATGTGTTGCCTTTGCATTCTAGGATTTAATTTTACGATTAGGAGAAATCAAGTGTGCTTTACAAATACGAAAAATCAAAAAATAATGTAAATTGCATTTTTAGCCTTTAACGTCCAAATTGTGTGATTTTATTTTTAATTAATGTTTAATTTTGTGTGATAATTATTAGTAGGGGTTAATTAGCATTTTTAGTTAATTTTTGATTTTAATGATTTAATCTAGGATTTTTGGTTTTAATTTAGGAATTAAAAAGGAAATAAATAGAAAAGAACAAAAACAGAAGAAAATCGGACTGGGCCTATAGATCATAGCCCAATCACCACAGGTCCAAACACAAACCAAATCCGGTCTATCGGCAGCTACCCAAAACGATGTCGTCTTGGACAGTTAAATCTGGATCGTTGATCTCGCTTGATCAAATGGTCCAGTTCAGCCCCACCATCGAATAAACGACGCCGTTTCACGTCAACCAATCTCAGCCGTTCAATCCACATCAATCCAACGGCCCTCATCCCATATCCCAACCCGTCTCACCAACCCGACCCATTCCCCAAACCCATCCGCCCTTAACTAAGACCAAACGACACTGTTCCCTTTTAAGTTACTAATCCAGGCCGTTGATCTCATCAGATCAAACGGGCAGGATTCATTTCCCCTTCTAGTATATATCTTTTATTCCTCTCTTCTCCATCAGACCTTTTATTTGGTCTAGTTTCATCATTGTTTCTGTTTGTTGTCAATTGTCATTGTTTTAAATTGTGGAATGGATTAAATAGTTTCGTCAGTTAATCTGTTCATGTCTGAAGTCAGTATTCCTCGTCAAAGATGTTTGGTGACGATTGTTTTGTTCTCAACTTCAGGGCTCCGTCCAGTCTATTTTCAGTGTTCCTACATTTTTGTTTAAGGTTAATTTAGAATTGTGATGTTTTCCAAATATAGTTGATTATTCCCATGTATCTGTGTCAGTCAAAATTTGTTCTTAATAGTTCAATATGTTTGAATTCTGATTCATTGGTATTTACTTTGATGCTATTTGATATAATCTAAGTTCTAGCTTGATCTGCTGATTGATTTTAATGAATTGGATTGGTTTATAACTGATAAAGTGCAATCACAGGGGTAGTTTAAGGGGTATTTTGAGGAATTAAATCACTTGAATAATTGATTAAGGGCTGCTGAATAATTAAAATTAATTAGCGGACTTAATTGAGACATTCCTAAGTGGATTGAAAAGGTTAAAAAAGACAACTAGTAGTGGAGACAACATTTGCTCGTTTTAAGGGTTAAAGATAAGTTAGTTGATTGTCCACTAAGGCTTAAAAGCAGGAGAAGAAGAGTTTTGAAAGCATATAAAAAGGGGAATACATTCTGAAAGGGGGGAGTTCTTTTTAGACATTTTCTGCTATTTGAATTCGAATCCATACACTGATAAAACACTCTGGAAATCTAAAAGGGGAAAAGCTGAGAGTTTAAAGGAATAGGAGACTTTTCAGATTCTGAGAGCAAAATAAAAACACTTGAGGAAAACTAAAGGCTGAGAGTAAGTGGCTGGCTTTTAGTCTTGGAAAGTCAGGTTGAGAGCTTAAAAACTGGAGAATTTAACCAGTCTTAGGGAAGTTCTTTGAGAGCTTGAATGTTTCTTGTTTGGCCTTGAATCAGTTATGAGGGAAAGTTTAAAAGAAAGGATACTGTTCCATTGAGTTCTAATCAGAATTTGGATTCCAAACACTGGTTCTTACCCCTTCTAATTGTTGAATCCATTTGGAAGTTTATTGTGTTTGTTTCTTAGTTTATCTGAGCTCAGTTTGTTCTGTTTGGGGTGTTGGGGTTGTGTTTGGTTTGTATGCTGATTCTGGGCTGTTAGTCAAGTGTTATTGGGTTTAGAATTGGGTTTCGATTTGGTGATGTTGCTGTTGTTGCTGTGTTGTTGCTGTTGCTGATTGACCCTTCCTTTCTTCTTGTATTTGCACTTCCAGGTACCCACTTTGATACTATGTTGATATAGCTTTACCTGTGGATAGCATGAAATAAAAAAAATGAAGCAAAATTTCTGTTGAGGAATTGTACTTTAAATAGTTAGTTATGTTTTAAATAGCTCTCTTATGATGTGAATAAGTTGTTTTTTTTTTATATTCAAGCTAGGACTACTTTTTTTTGAGTTGTAATACACTGTTGGGCTCTTAAACTGGGAATTATTCCTTGGCATTAGTTAGTTTAATCGGGTTTTCAGGAATTTTTATTAGTGAAAATAGAAGGTTAGCTTAAAGACGACCTGAGAATCAGTCCATGTAATTGCAGCAGTTCATATCTAAGTTCATGAATCACTTGAGTGTTGAGTAGTGTTAATTGGAGTTAGTAATTGAGCCGCTATTACTATTGCTAAAATCGAACCATGCTTTTAGTACGATTCTCATTTTTAGTGATATGTAGGAACTCATTAATGAGTAAACAAATAGGATAAATCTAAGTATGTAATTAGAATTCAAATGATCACATCTTGTTAATTGGAATATGTGAATACTTTTCCTTTTGAATACTTAGAATAACTTGAAATAAAATCAGCAGATCTTTGTATTTAATTGAATCTACATGCTATTTGGTTTAAAAATAGGATTGCCAACAGCCTAATGACTTGACGCGCGGCCCAGGTCAGTCCCAGTTCCTTTCTCGCTTGGGCTTGGGCCAATTCCTGGTCCGTCTCAATCCAATAACAATTAATTAGGACCTTTGTTTTATTTTTTAGAGACAAATGATGTACAATATCATAGTTTGCTTTAGGATGGACCTTTAAATAAAATAAATGAGACGAGCCTTGCTAAATAAAATGCACAAACTGCGGGGCCCTCATGAATGTATATATTAAAAATACTTAAACTTCAATAGGGGCCGTTTAGCGAATTGCACGGCCTTCCCCAAAATAATAACGCGTTAGACTCTTTAGGCGCGTATTTTAATAACATTACCTCCTTAAACTCGGGTGCACATTTATGTGACCCAAATTCAAATCTCAACGGAGTCGAAATACGTCACTAACCACGGGTACATTGATGTGACGTGGTTCGAGATGCATTTTCACAACATTGCAATTCTCATTACAAATATTAATTAAAAGCGGTTAAAAGTTAAAATTTGCACATAAGTTAAAACATGTATTAAAAATCAGATTTTAGCCAAATATAATAGTTTAAGCGACTGTGCTAGAACCACGGGAACCGGA
This sequence comes from Nicotiana glauca, assembly GCA_026770625.1. Taxonomy (NCBI): domain Eukaryota; kingdom Viridiplantae; phylum Streptophyta; class Magnoliopsida; order Solanales; family Solanaceae; genus Nicotiana; species Nicotiana glauca. Next base: position 89,269 of record MU774629.1, read on the forward strand.
GGTGCCTAACACCTTCCCTCGGGTCAACCGAATTCCTTACTTAGAATTTCTGGTTTGCAGACTCCAATTGGGAAGTCAATAATTTTCCTCGATTTGGGATTCAAGTTAAATCGGTGACTTGGGACACCAAAAGCCGAACCTATCCCAAGTGGCAACTCCGAAGATAAATAAATAATCTCATTTCGAATAATGTCACTTTAAATGGAAAAACTCCCTTCGGGGTGGTGCGCAAAAAGGAGGTGTGACAGCTCTGGCGACTCTGCTGGGGAGTCAGAACCCAGAAGTTCGGTTCAGGGTTTAAGAATTCGAGCATAGAATAACTGTTATGTTTGGCTTTATCTGATTTTTCTACATGTTTTCCTGCTAAATGTGCTAAATGGTTTACCGCTTTGATATTATTTAAACTGTATATATAAATTGTGCCGAAACCCTTCTCTTCTCACCTCCGGGGATGTTTCTTATTGGTCGAGGCTCCCTACTCTGTTAGTGTCTTACCCTGAAATAAGAAAGAGGTCGGATAAGTTACAAAGCCGGATGATCCCGCAGGTCCCCGGTGCGTAGCCCCCTCCTCGACTCGAGTTGTCCGCTCGGGTACACGGTCTAGAACACATACCTCGGTTTTGAACCTAGAATAACTTGACTTCATGCTGGATCCCTAGTAGGAACGCTTATTTGCATCACATTGCATTTTACTTAGGGGACTCAACACAGGGGTTGGGTCCGTCTAGGACAGGTAACCTGAAATGAATTCTGCTACATCCTGGTTGTTTTACGCATTTATTTGCTTCAGACTTGCATGCTGACCGGCTTTTAAATATTAAAAAAGAGAGAAGAGAAATAGCAGTATGGAGAGTTAATAGCATACCGGTGACCAAATACTGTCGGAACTCAGCCAAAATTTTGAGAAAATTGAAAGAAAAAAAAAAGAAAAAATATTTTATCATTTTAAAGTAGCAAAAAAAAAAGTCTTCATTTTGTTCTTCTTGTTTTCAAATTATTTGGTCAAAGTATACGTTGTTGAAAAGAAAAAGGAAAGCTTGTTTTCAAAAAAAAAAAAATAGTTCGTCTTATCTCACCGAACTATGCGGGTCTGATTCTTACCGGATGTGAGATACGTAGGCAAACCTCATCGGTTCCGACCCCAATTTTCAAAAAATCCAAAAAACATTTTTCTTTACTTCCTTCTTTAAAAATCTTTGCTTAGAAAATTCAAAAAAGTAGTTTTTTTTTAAATTAAAAAATAAAAAAAATGGTTTCTTTCTTTCTAATGTCTTTCATATGAAAAAAGAAAAATCAATGAAAATCAAAATCCAAAATACGGATTTCCTTCATTCTGATGTCTTTTTATAAAAAAAAAATCCAAAAAATCAGAAACAAAAATCCAAAAAAAATGCTCTTTAGCTGTCTTTATTTTAAATATCCATAAAAACTTTGAAAATTTGAATCCAAAAATATTTTCGCTTTTCTTTAGAAGTGCTTTTGTAAATAAATAAAAGCTCAAAAATTCAAAATATTTTTCTTAAAAAGTCCCTCTTTCAAAAATTAAGAGGCAATATCCAAAATTCAAAAAAAAAATATATTTTCTTTATTATTTAGAAAAAGATAAATAAATAAAAATTCAAACAAAAATATTTTCTTTTTACTTCTAAAATTTCCAAAGTTCCAATCACAAGAAAATAAATTTTTAGAAGTCTTTCTTTCAAAAATAAAAATAGAGTCAAATTCAAAAATCCAAAAAAAAAATCCTTTTCTTCTTTTAAAGCATTTTTTTTTTCAAAAATTCCAAAAAAAAAAAAAAAAGAGTTAGCTTATTTGCCCGAACTACGGTGGTTTGATTCTCACCGGATGTGAGATACGTAGGTAACCCTCATCGGGTCTAACCTCCCTTTTGCAAAATTAGCCCAAAAAATGTCAAGATTTTAATTTTTATCATAAATAAGTCGGGTGATGTCATTCTTGTTTAAAATAAGCCGAATGTCCCCAAAAGGGCGCCGGAAGGTTGTTTTTGCAAGAACAGCCACTCTGAGTCAGTTTTAAATGGTTTGCGGGCACAACCTTAAAGTTTTCCTCTCAGAAGTGCTGAAAGGCCGTATTTGCAAAACCAAGTCCCTATTTTTTTTCTAAATAAAGAAAATTTTGGAAAAATAGCCACTTTTTCCTTTTAGGTCAAAATAAATCATTAAAATACTCCTTAGACGTCTTTCATAAATAAAAAATATAATAATATACAAATTTTGAAAAATTGAGTCCGAAGATATTCCCAAAGTTCCAATAAAAAGAAGAGAAATTTTTAGAAGTCTTTCTTTCAAAAATAAAAACAAAAATGAAAAATAAAAAAAATACATTTCCTTTCTTCTTCTAAAAGCATTTCTTTCAAAAATTCCAAGAAAAAAATACGAGTTAGTATATTTACTCCATTCTCAATCTTTCCGAACTACGCAAGATCTGATTCATGCGGGGTCATGATACGTAGGCAATCCCCATTGGATTCGATCATAGTCATAAAATAAATAGAGTGAAAAATAAACTGAAAAAGAAAAAGAGAGAAAAATTGAAAAAAGAAAAGAAAAAGAGTGAAAAAAGAAGAAAAAGGGAGTACCAAAAATAAAAGAGTGGCAAAAACAAGATGAAAAACCAAGAGTGATTAAAGAAAGGCAGAGATAAAAGAAAAGAGGTGCAGATTGAAAAAAAAGGGTTAATTAAGGCCGAGATGAAATATGCAATTATGCAAACACATGGTAGAAGCGTTTAACTGTTAGGCGCATTGCATCCCAACATGCGATTTCCTATATGTTAAATGTCTCAAAACTAACAAGGTTGTTTGTGTAAGCAAATTAGCCAGGTTTTGTTCAGGTGGTTAGTTTTGTTGGTATGTGGTGATGGATGCGCAACCTTGCTCGCGGCCACAACATTATACACTAAACCAAGCTCCACCTCTCGGAAATGTCCATCCTTACCAAGCTCCATATAATCTCCAATCAAATGTTCCCCAGTACAATCCTCGCCCAAGAGAGCCTTTCAAAAGGAATCAGTTCACCCCTATTGGTGAATCATACTTGGGTTTGTTCCAAAAGCTAGTCAGGCGAATTTTCCTGCAGCCACTGGCCCAAATCCGGCTGGACCCCGAGTCCTCCTTGCACTGAGCTGATGCTAGATGTGAATACCACTCTGGAGCAGTAGGACATAGTACAGAGGACTATTGGACCCTCAAAAGGGCAGTTGAAGATTTGATTGAAGTTGAAAGAATTGTTTTTCGGGATGAAGAAGCTCCTTATGTGATGAACAACCTTTTTGCTTGCCCACAACATCGGGCCAATAGTCGGAATGACTTATGAAGCTGAGGAATTTGATCCGGCACTGAAGGCCAGTGCAGCCATTGCCGAGACAGAAGAAAAGCCAAAAAACGGTCGCAAGGCCTGAAAGTTTCCCATTAGACGGGAGTCTCGTTAGCCAGTCTTGCTATCCTTTCTGCGTCCAGATTATCTCAGGGTGTGATCCAGACATTTTACTTTATTGTCTTACTTTCCAATGTAAACCCTTCTATCTTCAAAACTAAAAAAATCAAAAAGAAAAAGAAAAAAAATCAAAAAAAATAAAAAATCAAATAAAATTAATATTTCTTCGTCCAGGAATGTCTCTTTTCTTAATCTTGTCATTTCTTATTCTATTTTCAGTTCTGTTAAATATAGATTTCAATAACATGACATGCTTGCGGACTTCATGCCCATATCCCAAAACGCTGTCGGACTTCGAAATAATGAATCAAGAGTCAAAATGCAAAGAAGATAAGTTTGAGGAAATAAAACTAAGAGTTTGAACAGTTGAAGGAAAATTGGTTCCAAAATTGGAAAGGTCCATACATTGCAACAAGAGTACTACCAAAAGAGTGCGTTGTACTTGGGACACATCGAAAGAAATGTCCCTAAGGTACTATGTTGGATCCTCCATATAGTTCTAATATTCTCCGGTTGGGATGACAAAGTCTTTCTTTCTCACTACCCAAACACTATCAATCCTTTGCAAACCCTTTGAGCCGGCTCCCGTTCTTTGATTACCCTCTTTGGAACATGGAAGTGTTATTGAAAAATTGAAATGAAAAAAGGAAGAAAAAGCAAAGAAAATAAAAAAAAAGAGAAGAGAGGAAAAAAGGAAATGAAATTAAAAAAAAAAACAAAACAAAGCAGAAAAACAAAAGGAAATCCAAAAAAAAAAAACAAAGTTTCCCTGAACTACGTTTGACTTGATTCCGAAAGGATACGTAGGCAGCCTCTCTCTGGGGTTCAGTCACACCAAAATAAAAATCTACATTCCCCTCCAAAGTTGAAACTGGGGCAAAAGTTATAGTGGTTCGGCAATGATCCCGCCCAAGAGGTTCCGAAGTTGTAATTCAATCCAAATTCTTTTTACCCCAAACCTTGTTCATGTTCTTCTGATCAATCGGTGAGAGTGTTAAAGGATCAGAGAATACAATTACTTTGATCTGATGCAGTCAAAATAAGAGGAATAAAATGAGAAAGTCTTATTGGTGAAAACCCACACGGGCACCGTAAGGCGACGGTAAGCAGAGAAAATCAAAATGAGAAAGTCTTGTTAGTGAAAACCCACAAGAGCACTATCGGGCGACGGTGAGAAGAGAAATGAGAGAGATTGACTGGCGAAAACCCGAAAAGGGCGCTATCGGTCGAAAAGAGGATATCTCATCATCAAAAGTCCCGGCAAGGTTCCCTGGTTTAGAAACGTAGATCAATGGGTTCACGAGAAGGTGGAAAGTTTGTGTGGGTCGGTCATCCGGTCCAAGAAGCATGTCATGTCCATTTGAAGTCAGCATGCACCCCCAGATAAGTCCTTCTTTTCCCCGAAAGGGACATTTCTCTTTAAACTCATATGCTTGTCTTTTGTATACTTCTTCTTTGAATCCCTTTCGGTTCAACTCTGATTCCTGGGCTATTACAAAGAAAAGACGGCAGGATTGGTTTTATAGGGCTCCGCCTGGCAAAAGCCAAAGAAAATAACCAGCCTCAGTGGATGCGTCAGTGCAATCCCAACTGACCAATGGTGGTTGATGCTTTCAAGGTAAATACATTTGAAAAGAAAGAAAGTCAAAGGAAAAGGTCCTAAGAGAAGAATAAAGTCAAAAGGCCAGAGCCCAGACGGGCAAGTCATCATGGGGTCCTAAAGTTGAGTTTTAAAAGAAATTCCCTTTCCAGATCGGCAAGCAGCAAAGTTCTCAATGGAAATGGGGCCGGTATCAAGCAATTGAGATGATCAAGTCCACAAAACCAACCACCATTTCAAACTAACAAATTGTTCTTTGTTGAAAGTTAAAACAAGTGTAATTCAGGCAACCATACAAGAAACAGGTGCAACCTAGAAGAGGAAAAGAATGCGCAAGCGCTGAAACAACTTTGCAGCAAGGAATCAACCAAAAGGGAAGTTTCTCCTCTAATTCTTTCATGCGTTTTGCTAAATAAAGGAAGAAAATAAGAATAAAAATAGAGAAGAATGAAGAAAGAAGAAAATAAAAGAAAGTGAAAAAAAAATATAATAATAACAATAAAGAAAATCATCATGGTAGCATAGGGTCCCATTCCCCAGATAATCCCGGCATAACCCGTGGATCTCCTTGGCATAACCCAAGGAGCTTTTTCTTTTTCAAATCCCGGCCAAAAAATCGAGGATCTCCTTGGCATAAACCAACGAGCTTTTTCTGTCTAAATCCCGGCCAAAAAATCGAGGATCTCCCTGGCATAACCCTAGGAGCTTTTTCCTTCCAAATCCCGGCCAAAAAACCGAGGATCTCCCTGGCATAACCCAAGGAGCTTTTTCTTTCCAAATCCCGACCAAAAAATTGAGGATCCCCCTGGCATAACCCAAGGAGCTTTTTCCTTCCAAATCTCAGCCAAAAAAACCGAGGATCTCCCTGGCATAACCCAAGGAGCTTTTCCTTTCCAAATCCCGGCCAAAAAATCGAGGATCTCTCTGGCATAACCCAAGGAGCTTTTTCTTTTCCAAATCCCAGCCAAAAAATTGAGGACCTCCCTGGCATAACCCAAGGATATTGTTCTTTCCAAATCCCGGCCAAAAAAAAACCGCGGATCTCCCTGGCATAACTCAAGGATCTTTTTCCTTCCAAATCCCGGCCAAAAAACCGAGGATCTCCCTGGCATAACCCAAGGAGCTTTTTCCTTCCAAATCCCGGCCAAAAAACCGAGGATCTCCCTGGCATAACCCAAGGAGCTTTTTCCTTCCAAATCCCGACCAAAAAACCGAGGATCTCCCTAGCATAACCCAAGGAGCTTTTTCTTTCCAAATCCTGGCCTAAAAATCGAGGATCTCCCTGGCATAACCCAAGGAGATTTTTCTTTTCAAATCCCGGCAAAAAACCCGAGCATCTCCCTGGCATAACCCAAGGAGCTTTTTCTTTTCCAAATCTCGGCCAATAAAAAATCGAGGATCTCCCTAGCATAACCCGAGGAGCTTTTTCCTTCCAAATACCGACCAAAAAACCGAGGATCTCCCTGGCATATCCCAAGGAGATTTTTCTTTCCAAATCCCGGCCAAAAAACCGAGGATCTCCCTGGCATAACCCAAGGAGCCTGTTCTTTCCAAATACCGGCCAAAAAACCAAGGATCTCCCTGGCATAACCCAAGGAGCTTTTTCTTTTCCAAATCCCGGCCAAAAACCGAGGATCTCCCTGGCATA
>MU774629.1:111656-141205 GCA_026770625.1 Nicotiana glauca
CTCTAGTGGTGTAAGAATGTTATGTGTTGTGATTGTCTAAGTCATGCAAAACTCTTTTTAGTAAATGAAAGTTTACAGGGACTTATGTGATAAGTAAAAAACTAATACTAGTCTAGATTGGTAATGATTAATTGAAACGAATGTAGTATGATGAAACAGTTAACTTATATGGGACTCATTGAAGTGACTAATTTATGTGGAGAATGTAGAAATGTGATTGAGTACGTGCAATTGTTGGGGGTAATGACTTGTATACCATTTGTAGACATGATAGGAATTGTGTAATGGTGCATGGAAATATGTTTCGGGGGCTTTCTGACAGGTGGAAATGTCCAAATTACAAAGGAAACTCTGGCAAAATTTTTGGAAATCTAGGGAGTTAGCTAAATTTGGGGACTGTCAACCTGTTTCGGTTTGTGAGGAGGGGAAGATTGTACTAAGATTGTTAATAAGTGAACCTTGATCCTCATTCGAGGACAAATGATCTAAAGTGGGGGAGGATGTAAGGCCCCGTGAAATCCCTACTCGAAAACACGGATCCCGTGGTGCCAAGTTAGGAGCATGTGTTAGCAAGAATAAGTTTCCAGAAAAATGCAAGAAATGCGGTCCAGAATGCAGCCGTAAATCAGGAATGCGGACCGCATATCTGCCGCAGAGTGAGTCAGAATGCTGGTTAAAATTGAAGTCAGTTATGTGGTTGAAATGCGGTCGCATAATTGAAATGCGGACCGCATAGTCGTCGCATATTTTCCTTTGAATTTTGCGAGGGTCAGTTCTGCGGTGCACTTTGTGACCACAGAACATGAATGCAGACCGCATTCTTACCGCAGACTCAGTCAGAGTGTCCAGTTTCTGGGGTGCATTTTACGGTCCATTATGCGGACCGCGTGTTTACTCTGCGATCGTAAATGCGATCGCATATTTGACTCGGGGCTCCAATTTTCTAATTTTTAACCCGACTTCCATATCGATATATCCGATGTTATAGCTCATTATAAGCATTCTTCTGAGAATTTCTAGAGGGAGAGAGAGGGTTCTTAGAGAGGGAAAGTCTCCCCATCAAATTACTCCATAAGATATAGCTAAATCCTTGAAGAAAATCAAGTGAACACCCCTAGACCTTCATCTCAAGAGGTAATACTTCATCACTCCAACTCTTGTTTGGTTTATTCTCAGATATAAGGGGTCACTAGTGAGGTTATTCATGGGTATAACAATGGATTCCTTGCATGAATGTTAAACCTTAGATTTTTGGGAGGTGGTGAATTAAAGAGGGGTACAAAGTGATATAAATTGCTCTCAAAAAGGGGCCTAAGATCATATTGCACCTCTAGGGTATGTCAATATGCTTGAACCAAGCTAGAGTCTCAATCTCATCTCTAATTCTCGATTTAATTTGTAATTTTTATTCAATAGATCGAAGTGCTAAGTGTTCCGGAAATTTGTAAAAGAGTAAGAAAAGCTTTATTGAGGTATGTATGGCTAAAACCCCCTTTTTATTAGAAATTGAGCTCCGTTGTCATTTACGAAAGTATGGTAAGAGTTGAATTGGCTAGTGTATTGATTGTTACTACGCATTAATTGATTTGCATATATCTATACATATTCGTGAAGGATGTGCCTCAATGTGAATAATGTACCAATCTTGATAATTAGATAATGATGAAAAGTACAGTTATGTGTTGAAATACTTGGGCTATAAGCCAACATTGAAACAACGAATTATTCATGCTAGCTATGTGCCCACTTACCTGTGATTGCAACTTGAATTATCTTTGATATATATGTCTATGATCACAACTCGTAAAATGCATATTGAAAAGGGAAAATGATGTGTTGATGGTGGCCATGAATGCCCAGGAATTGTTATGATATGTATGGGATAAAGATTTGAAGGTGTTGACTAATGAGAATGGAGTAATGCCTCCAATGAGGTGACCTAGCCGATCGGGTCGTGATTGGATACCATGCCGCACACATGGTGGTAATATGCTGATATTGGATTCCGGATAAGGGAAATGAAATATTGATTGAGAGTAATGCCTCCAACGAGGTGACCTAGCCGGTCGGGTCGTGATCGAACTCTGCTCGAGATGGCGGTGGTAATGAGAACAGTGGTGAAGACGTGACAGAAATGCCCTAATCTATATTGTGGAAATTGTATGAAAGATTATATGAATTGCTTCTTTGATTTGCCCATATTATTTGCTTATATTTGTTTGATAGTTCTTTCTAGTAAAATGGTGTTTAGTTATACATACCAGTACAATTCAAATGTACTGACGTCCCTTTTGCCGGGGGTGCTACATTCGTATTATGATTGTAGGTGGTTCTATAGCAGGCACTTCAGTCCACCGCCAGTAGCACCTCCTCCACTTTTCGTCAGCTGTATTAGTGAGCCCTTTTCCCCTCGGGGCCCTGCGTGGCTTATTCCGCTGTTATTCCCGGAGTCTTATTTTTTTATTTGTGTAAGGTATAGCCGGAGCCTTGTTGCCGGCATTGTTGTATTATTCTTCAGTTATATTTAGAGGCTCCGTAGACAAGTTGTGGATAGCGTCGGGTATTGGAAATCAAAATAGAAATATTGATATTTGGCAATGATGTATATGACTTGTAATACCCTTAAAGTGGCGAAATGAAGTTGCTAATGAAAATGAAATGGAAATCGTTAATTATATGTTGATAGAATTTGATTAATGGAGTCTATCCCTTATTTAATTATGAGTTGGGTTGGGTAGTATGTATAAAACCGGCCTGGCTTGCTCAGTCAGGTTTATCGGTTGAGCGCCGGTCGCGCTCCTCGGATTTTGGGCCGTGACACTCACAGGAATAAAATAAATACCATAAATGCTCTAATCTCAAGAATGTCTACATCAAAAGTATGATAGAATCTAAACACTACAGATAGAATTAGGAAGGAGACTCTTCGGTATGCGGACACTGCAGATATACCTCGAAGACTCCGCTAGATCTCTCCACCTCGATGATAGTACGCCTGGGTGGAGGAACCTAGATCTACACATGAAAAAACATGCGCAGAAGGGTCATGAGTATACCACAACGGTACTCAGTAAGTGCCAAGCCTAACCTCGGTTGGGTAGTGTCGAGGAAGGTCAGGGCCCTACTGAGGTAAAATATAATAATAAATTAACAGTACGAAAGAAATGGAAGTATTAATGAGCAAAATAGTAAGATAAGACAGGTCAACAAGGCAATAACAACTACACAAGGAACAAAGTCAACACAGAATGTGTACAACTCAATACTAGTGATAAAAATGAGAATCTCCCAGGATACCGTCATGTAGTCCTTTTTCTCATCTGTCCAGTGGATCTCCCGGGATGCCGTCTCGTAGTCCATCACATATGTAAATGCGAAGGATCTCCCGGGATACCGTCCCGTAGTCCAACCATCAATATACAAGGGGATCTACCAGGAATCTAACCCGCAGTCCCAAAGTAAAAGTGCAGGGGGATCTATCGGGAATCTAACCCGCAGTCCCAAAGTAAAAATGCAGGGGGATCTATCGGGAAGCTAACCCGCATCCCCAAAGTGAAAGTGTAGGGGGATCTACCAGGAATCGAATCCGTAGTCCCAAATTAAATGCGTAACCACAACCAGAAGATACTCAGAAATGAAGTACAAAAGACAAGCAACAGGTAGTACTAGCCTAGCATGCTTCACGTAGTACAGTCCAGGCAACTTAAGCAAATATGCAAGTTAAATCAACCAAACATGCTTTCCTAATCTAGCACGGGTTATAATGACAAGTAGAATAAAGCAAATATGAAAGAAACTCAATCTCGATATCTTAAGTAAAAACCGAATTTTCGACAATTGGCTCAAGTACGCGCTCTTCACCTCGTGTACAATGCACTCAAATAACAAATAACAAATCCTAAGGGGAAAGGTCCCCCACATAAGTTTAGACAAGCCACTTACCTCGAATCGGCTCCAAAATCAACTAGAAATCACGCCTTTGCCATGAATATCCGACTCCAAATGGCCATAATCTATTCAGTCCAATTACATATAGTAAATAACATTGCAAACAACTGGTTTCACTATTTAATTCAAAGCTACGACGTGAAATTAGGTAAAATGACCAAAATACTCTTTAGGCCAACGTATCGGAATCAAATAATTTTCATATTTTCAGAACCCTCGTACTCTCACGAGTCAAACCATATAAAAATCTCCCAAATCGGAGGTCAAACACCCACTCAAAACTCAATAGTTTAGCCTATGAAGTTTTACCCAATTTTTCCCAAATTTTGATCCTCAATTCGAATTTAAAAGATGGATTCAACTATGTATTGATAGAATATAACTAAAAAGGATTAAGAAAACGTTACCCAATGATCTTCTATTCAAAACCGACACAGAATCTCCCTCTCCCGAGCTCCAAATTAATTTTTCTAACTTTTGAAACTAAGCCCTCAAATTTGGTATATATGCACAAGGATTTCCGCTTCTGCGGACAAGGGACCGCTACTGTGGAACAAGATCCGCTTCTATGGTTTTCATTAAAAGGTAGGGACAGCATCTACAATAAAAGGGTCACAGGTGCGACACTGCATCTGCCGGGGAACATCCGCTTCTGCGGGATCTAAAGAGATACAGGAGCCCGCATTTGCGATGCCTAAGCCGCTTCTGCGACTCTGCTTCTACGATAATAGCACCGCTTTTGTGGTTTCTGAGGGAAAGGGGAAAAGCCACTTTTTCGTCCACTTGGCCGCTTCTGTGGTGCCGCATTTGTGGTTCCCAAGCCACAGATGCGAAAATGCCAGAAGCCGCAAAGACTAGTATTTCCAAACTTCCAAAATCCTTCCAACAACCATCCAAAATCGTCCCGAGGCCCCCGGGACCTCAACCAAAAGCACCAATAACACCTAATACCTCATTCAAACTTGTACCAATCCTTAAACCACCTAAAACAATGCCGGAAACTCGAATTAAACAAGGATTTGAGTATAAGAACTTCAAATTTTATGAAAATACACTTACGATAAAAAACCTAACCAAAACACGTCCGAATGACCTAAAATTTTGCACACACATCCCAAATGACATGATGGAGCTACTGTAACTTTCAGAATTCCGATCCGATTCTCGGATCAAAAACTCACTATCGGACCGAAAACTTCAAAAATTTAACCTTCGGCATTTCAAGCCTAAATGAGCTACGGACTTCCAAAATACATTCTGAATATGCCCCCAACCCCAAAATCACTTGACGGATCTAACGAAACTATCAGATTTCCATTTCGAGGTCGTATTCACACTTTTCCGACTACGGACCACTTTTCAACACTTAAGCTCTCATTTAGGGACTAAGTGTCCCAAAACTCTCCGAAACCCAACACGAACGTCCCGGCAAACCAAATAGCATAAATGAACTTAGGGAAAGTAGTTAATAGGGGTTCGAGGTATTAATTCGTAAGATGACCAGCCGGGTCGTCACAATGACTAACCTGAGTTTTCCTCTTGTCTTCTCAGCTCTTTTGTTGACATAAAATGCTTCACATGCCCATTGTGAATCTAATGGGTCTATTTGATAAAATTTCAAAAGTTCTTTCATTCTTTCTTTGCAAGCTGAAGGTGATATGGATTCATGCCTGAATGACTGGCTTTTGTTGGGTTGATGTTTTCATTCTTCTTGAAAGGGAGCTTGATAAAAAATTCTTCATTTTTCCATAATGGGCTTTTCCCTTTATTGATGAAATCCTTGTGGGATTCAGCACATAAATGTTCAATGAGATTTTGCTCAATCTCTTTGATTTGTTCGTCGTTGGTGATTTGGAATAGCCTTGGAATCTCAGAATAAGGTTTCAACTGCTTTTTAAAAGCTATCCCATTAGCCTTGATCTGGAGTTGATCTCTAAGTTGTCTGTAAATGTCAAATCAAACAATAAGATTTTTTCCTGGTACATCAGACCCTATCATCTTGGTTTTGTACTTCAATCCTGGAAAGAACTCAATTGTGACCGGGTGCTTTGTAATGATAGTTGTGGTCAAGATTCCATTTGATGTAGTGTTGAAATCCTTAAAATGCGGAACCTATTGATCTTCAGGGAGGACAACAAGATTTATGAGGGAGGAAGCAGCTCTAGTGTCGATAAAAGCAATAATCTGAGTTGGTTTATTCCATTTAGATGAATAAACTTTGAGTTCTACTTGAGGAACGACTACCAGAGTGTTCATCGCTTCTCAGGCTGCGATCACTAGTTCTGAAATTTGGCAGTGATCATTGCCTTGATCTTCATAGATAATAAGAGAGAATAAAGTTTCTTCACTTTGTTCATCATCCACAGAGAATATGGATTCAAGGTCCTCCTGTTTTCTGAGATGTATGCTAGTGTAATCTTCAATCTCTTCAAGGAGTTTGACAAATCTTCTTGATTGGGGACAATTTTTTTGAAAAAGTCCAATCTTGTGGCAAATAAAGCATCTGTTTTTCTTGTGAAAATTTCCTGTCCTTCTACGTCTGAAATATTTTGTGCATATTTTGGATCTTGATTTTCCATCTATAATTCTTGGCCATCTAAATATCATGAATCCTTTTTGTCGCCCACATGTGTGGCAGGAACATCCTGTACCGGTGATCAAATCGGATCTACGACATGCTTTGTCAAGCACTGGATTATGGTTGATAATTTGTTTTAGGGTTGAGCGCTTTGTAAAAATGTCTTCTAATGCTACAAAAATAGCTTGCCTGATATAGCCGACTTGTGGGATTGTTATTGATTGAAACTTTTCTTCAATAATGGTCAGGGTTTGGCGTGCCAATAGCTTTGGAATAGAAGAAACAAAGTCTTGCTTCAAGTTGATGTGTTCGCCGATTTCAAAGTTTATTTTTGCCATTTTTTGGAAATGCCTGTCAATGTCATTTCTGTCAAATGACACACACTTCATCTCAAAGAGTTGTCTTTGCATTTTCTCCTGTCTTTGACCAGTATCTCCGCAGAAAACTTCATGTAGGAGCCTGATATTGAAGGTGAAATCCCGGGATGTAAGGAAAGTATTTTTGTCTTGAATCCCAAGTGAGCTCCACCAATCTCTGAGAGTTCTTGAGACCGTGAAGTTAGTTTTGACAGGATGATATACTTTTCTCGTTCCTCTAGATTTTTGGTCACCATCCAAGTATAGAAGACCTGGATCCCTTGGGACCATTTTGAAACCTTGACGTCATCTAAGGTGAAAGTGTGGAAACCATTTCCAACTGGTTTTGACGCCATGGACTCGTATCTCCTTTCTGGGATTGGTACATCTGTCATGCCTTCTTGTTCCTCATCTACTTCAGATATTTCTGGGTCTCTTTGTTGGCTCACAAATATAAGGGGATCATCTTCTTTCGAATAGTTTGTTGTGGAATCATTGCTTGATTGAGAGCTATCTTCCATTGTATCATCGTCTGATAAATGCAGAGATTCTGACCATGTGGTATCTCCTTCTGACATGTATCTTTTCTGGGAGACATAGAGGTCGGGAGTCTTGTGATCAGAAATCATCTGACTTTCAAGGTTGGACCCTTTCGAACATTCTCCTTGGTCTCACCTTTTCTTGTTTTGTTTCTTGACTGAAAGAGCATCTTTCCTTTCCCAAACCGTTTTTGCAATATCTAATTCAGGTTCTTCTTTTAAGGGTTGGGTGAAAGAAATAGGATTATGTGAGGTAGTAGGAAAGGTAGGAAAAGTGTTGTCCAATTTTGGTGGTGAATATGCTTGTGTTGGCATGAGATAGAATGTAGATTTTGAAGTGAAGAATGGGGTTTTTTGTGGCTCAAAGCGGTCATTTCTCAAAAGTTGGATTTGTTCCTTGATTGAAATCATCTCCTTTTGTTGTTGTTAGGAACGACTGGAACTTGAAGGGCTCAACATGAATATTTGTGGGCATGTGAACTTTTGAGTTGATGGAGTTTTAGGTTCTGGTGACTTTTTGGATTCTGGGTTATGAGCTGATGGTGGTTTGGGTTTTGGGTGGTTTAACTATCTTCCCAACTTGGAGTAAATTTTTTTGGTAATTTCAGCCATTCCTGGGGTTTATAACTGACAAGAAATTCATATTTACCTGGACGACTTAATGAGCCAATGGAAGGATCTTTATTTTCATATTTCGATCGAAATTGTTTTTCAGTGGTGTTTCCCTTTTTCTCGGATTTTGGCTGACGCTGGTGGTGTTCATCATATACTCCAGTTAGATCTTCTAAACAGTCTTGGCATGTGCAACCAAGATCCCATGGGCAATGTCCAGTGAATGGGCATTTGAACCACCGCACTCTTTTTCCTTCTTTGTCAAAATGTTGGCACCAATCATGTTATTCCATGATGATTTGTATATTCTAGAAGAATTCTCCATTAGGTTCAAGGTATGTATCTGTTGTATCTTTGGGCTGATTCATTTGGCAAGAGAAGCTGGTTTTATTGGGTGTTTTGAGATGTGAATGGTCAAAGCTTATGCAAACAGTTTTGTCATTTTTTTTAGTAAAAGTTGGTTCACTAGATTGCAGAGATTCTTCTGGTTCCCTTAGCTTTTCATAATTTGTGATTCAGGAATCAGGAAGAATTTTGACAAGCTCCTCTCTGGAAATCTGTCTGGGTATTTGGGTGCACATGGTGTTTCCTTTGGTAGCTCAATGTTTAAGAGTAAAGCATTTTCTCCTCCGGGAAGGCAGAGATCCATGGCATAATTTTGGACTCGCCACATTATTTGGTGGTGAAGAGTAGCTTGGATAGAATATTTGGCTTGTGGGGCTCCCTGGATTTGGACTTGGATTTTTAGGACTTCGTTTAGCTACGGTTCATAAAAGGATATGTTAAAATTTGGAAAGATAGTGATGAAGATTGTCCCAACATTTAGGGTAACATTGATAGTACCCAAATTTGCATGTTGGTACTCTAAGTATCTTGTATCTAGAAGAGAAAGACGAGCAACAACAGGTTGACCTTTTCTTCCGTGATATGTTAAAGCGATTCGGATAGCACCAAAGTGGATATGGTAAAACCATAGTTTCTCCATTGTCTAGGAAAGTCATTTGGGATTTGAAAGGTAATAAATTGTTCCTCTCGAGCGGAAAGAATAGGATGCTGGTCAAGTTTTGAGGCAACAACATATTCCTTGGTTCCTTTTGGTTTGTATTGGACTAAGGAATGAATTTGGGTCCAGGGTGCAAATAATTTTTTGGCGAAAGTTGAGTAGAGGTTTATGAGGGGTAGTTTAGTGGAGTATACTTTCTGTTCATCGGGTAGGATATCTACTTCATAGAGGTAATCATATTTTTTGGACAAGGTTTTATATAGAGTAGGGACATATTCATTTTTGCAAGGGAAGAGGATGATGGAAATGGCTCAGACATATTTAGTACATTGTTTCTTCCTCCGAAAGGATGGGCTGGCTCTGATACTACAGTATAAGTTCCCTATCCCAAATAAACTCACTCTTTTCGCCCACTTAGCCAAGGCTAAATATTTTTCCAAGTTTGATTTAAAATCTAGATTTTGGCAATTGGGAATCCACCCTAAAGAAAGACCCAAAAAGGGATTTTGCATCCTCGATCATCACTTCCAATGGAAAGTCATGCCTTTAGGGTTGAAAACTGCGCCCTCCTTGTTCCAAAAAGCCATGATAAATATATTCCAACCCATCCTCCATACCTCTTTAGTTTACATTGATGACATCCTGTTATTTAGTGATACATTGGAGGAACATGTCAACTTGCTTCGTCAGTTTGAGGTATTGATAACACACTATGGAATCATACTTTCAGCAAAAAAGATTGTTCTTGCCCAAAAGGAGATTGATTTTCTTGGAAGGCATTTTGTCCAAAGTGCATACAGTCCAGGACTACATATATGTCAAGAACTACTCAAATTTCTTGATACCAACCTCACAACAAAATAGATCCAACAACTCTTGGGTATAGTAAATTATGTGAGAGATTTCATCCCAAATATCTCTACATACATTTTTCCACTCACAGAGATGCTAAACAAATGCTCCATCATGGGTAAAGAAGCAAGATGAAGCAGTTAGGGAAATAAAGGAGATTTCTAAAACTGTCAAGTCACTCTATATCCCTTCAGACGGTAAGAAGATACTGCAAGCTGATGCCAACAATGAATACTGTAGTGCTGTTCTATTTGAAGAAAAAGATGGACAGAGAAAAATATGCAGATATGCCAGCGGAAAATTCAAAGAACCTGAGCAGCATTACCACTCCACCTTCAAGGAAATCCTTGCACTAAAGAATGGAATCAAGGAATTCAAATTTTTCCTAATTCACACAGAATTTCTGATAGAAATGGACATGAAGGCCTTCCCAAAGATGATTAAGAGAAATGCAAAAATTATTCCCAATCCTCAGATTCTCAGGTGCGCTCAATGGTTCTCTCCATACAAGTTTCAAGTCAAACAACTGAATGGAAAGGGTAATATTCTCGCAGATTTTCTATCTCGACCGAAAGAATTCTCAAAGAGATTTTCCCTGGCAAAACTGAAGTCAAGGCAAAAGCTAATCAGCCACATCTTCATGCTTTCAAATATACCAGGAACAAGTTCATTGAAGCCAACAGATCATCCACCAGAGTTGTTCAACCTCATGAATCCATTTGATCCGTCAATTATTATGGAAAGAAAAACTTATTATGAGCTTCAAGTTTTCCGGCAACATGGAGGATCCATTCTCAATCCCTATGAGGTCAAGCCAAGGATTTTCCATAAGAACTATTATGGTTTTTCTGGTACCTATGCTATCAATATTATATTTTCATGGAATTCAAAAGCAACGTCTTCAAGATTTTGATAACATTGCACCAGCTCTTTTAATATATTTTTTATGGTTCAAACCTAGAAGATATTGGATAAAATGTTTCAACGATTCCTACACAGCAAAGCTATTCATGTTACATAGGCTAGTAAAGATTATTAATGGAAAAGTCCAGGCGCAAGCAGAGGCATTATTCTGGTAGAAATTTCCGGTGTCCATTTTATCAATGGAAGAAGAGTATAGAGAGGCACAAAGAATCCTTTTCCAGTAAAATTGGTGCATCCCGTGAGAGATATGGCCAAAAGATTGGGCAAGCTGGAATTATACAAGTACTCATCCTCACTGGGAAAGTGTTTGGGAAGCTGCAAAAGAATATCAAACCCCATACGAAGTCATCCGAGAAAATATTACTCACGATATTTCCAGATTAAAGGTGTGGATTACATCTCTATATCCAAAAGAGAAAGAGCACAGTGAAGAAGGACCATCAAGCTCTAGGCGTTACTATACAAGGTCATTGAAAAGATGCATAGAGGACAACCCTGGAACCAATGAAGGATAATTATCTAAATCCCTGCTTATCATACCATAATCCTACATTACCTACCAAAAACCCCTCAAAAATCATCTACCCATGCCAACACAAATTTCCTCATCCTTCCATAATATCCAGGCCTTACTTCCACATGTTTTTACATGCTTCCACATGCTTCGTCACATGAAACACCCTACTTTCACATCCCGTCACATGCTCCCTCATATTTTCACATGCTACACCATGTATATTTCACCCTTTTCGCAAGTTTTCAGGAGCTTTTTAGTTGTTTTGCCTAAAATCATTCACATTCCTAGAGGGACCCACTTGTAAATAAGTTTGTCATGTAAGATAGGTTTATTTTATAATATAAGTTTTTCTTGTAATAACCTCCTCGTACTATATAAAGGAGGCCTTGCAGTAATTGTAAGATCATCGTGTAACCTTTGTAAAACTTCTTGTGATATATTACATATGAGTGCTTTCTATATTTCCCTCCTGTTCTTTCTTTTGAATGGATGGAAAGGCCGTCCATGTATGAATAAAGTAAGAATACTCTAAGAAAGTTAGCTTATTGTAGTACGAAAGTTTTCTATATTATAAACATCTAACGTTGGTTATAGTACAAAAGTTTTCTGAGTTGTGTAGCTTGGAAAGCCATCCTTTATGGGTTGTTGAAGCCAGCCCCTTTGTAGAAAAACTTTTGCAACTATAAGCAAATTAAGTGTTTGTGTAGCTTGGCAAGCTGTCCGTTATGGGTTGTTGAAGCTAGCCCCTTTGTAGGGAAACTTTCGTATCTATGATTTAGTTTGCTTTCTCGTAGTCTCTTGCTCTGTTTCTTATATTGTTCCCAAACTAAGAATTGCATCTCCTAGGAGTGGGACTTCAATGACTCAAACATGAAGTGCGTCTCCTAGTAATGATCTTAAATAACCCAAGACTAGGAAGTGCGTCTCTTAAGGGTAAAATTTCCATTTAGGAAGTACGTCTCCCAAAATAAAAATATAACTCGAAAGACCTAGAGTAGAAAGTGCGTCTCCTAGGGGTAAAATCTCAATTTAGGAAGTGCGTCTCCTAAAATAAAAATATAACCTAAAAGACCCAGACTAAGAAGTGCATCTCCTAGGGGTGAACTTAAATGGACCAAACTAGGAAGTGCATCTCTTAGGAATGAACTTAAATGACCCAAAACTAGAAAGTGCGCCTCCTAGAGGTAAAACCTCAATTTAGGAAGTGCGTCTCCTAAAACAAAATATAACTTGAAAGACCCAGTCTAGGAATTGTGTCTCCTAAGGGTGAAACTTCAATGACTCAAACAAGGAAGTGTGTTTCCTATGAATGAACTTAAATGACCCAAAACTAGGAAGTGCGTCTCATAGGGGTAAAATCTGAAAGATCCCTTCTAGGAAGTGCGTCTCCTAACGGGTAAAACTTCAATGACTCCTGGAAGATCCCTGAACTTAAGGAAAACTAAGACTAACAACTTAAGGGAACTAAAAACTGACCCTATTCTCTTGGAGGGACCCTTGAACTTAAGGAATAATAAGAATAACAACTTAAGGGAACTAAAAACAAACCCTATTCTCCAGGCGGGACACCTTAACTTAAGGAATGCTAAAGATTAATAATTTAAGGAAACTAAAACTAACCCTATTCTGCAGGTGGGACCCCTGAACTTAAGGAAAAGTAAAAACTCTTCTGACTAGGGAGAATGCCCAGGAGGTAATGGTCATCTCAACTGGGGAATGCCTAGCAAGTAAAAAGCTTCTCAAACAACCTTTATGCTGACCAAATTTGGGCACTGCACTTGGGAAATTCAAACTTCCAAGCTTTTATTTGGACATAGTCTTCGTCCTTGTTTCAAACAAAGAAAATTTGTGAGTTTAAATATGGAGGTTGGTTTGTGGCTTTGACCTTGAGGGTGATTTCTCCTTCACTCGCCATGATAACTTTGATTTCAATTTGAAATTCCTTGCTTGTTTATTGACTAACCACTTTCTTTCAACCCTTATCACAGAAAACACATCCGATCCGTTCGAGCCCAATATCCTATATTTGTTGCATTTTGCTCATGAATTGACATTTACCGAACCTTTGCATTTCATATGAATCCCAAAGCACGTTGATTGTTACCAACTCAATGCGTATACTGTTCTTTCCCGACTTACGCCACTTTGATGTGCTAGCCAGATTCCATTTTGTGCAATTGGAAAGTGTTATTTTATATGAGTCCACCAAAAAGAGTACCTAGTCCTCTATGAGTTTTTACTGAGAATACTAATAAAACAATAAGTGAATGAGACATGGGATTTTTACTTGTAAAAGTCCCACATAAGGGGACAAAAACCACGACCTACACTCGTAAGCTTTCAACTTCACTAACTTGTAAACACTCAATTACGAGCCATATTGTAATGACTCTATTACAAAGACTTCAACTCAACTAACTTGTGATACTCTTACCACAAGCCACTTTGTCACTCACTAGTTACAAAGACTTTAACTCAACTAACTTGTGATACACTAACCACAAGCCACTTTTGTCGCTCACTAGTTACAAAGACTTTAACTTATGACTAACTCTAGTCACAACATAAACTTAGAAAGTTTATGGTTTTACAAAGGGGTTCCTAAGCAACGCTTCTAGCTAAGAAATTTAGGAATTACAATAAGAACAATCACAAAGTTACAACTCAACTAAGGAAAACAAAATACTCGATTTAGGAACTGGTCCGTAGTAGAGTTTTACTTTGTTCTTCAAACTCTTGAGAGATAAGTTCACTATTTGCAGAAGACTTGAATGCTTGAAGTGAATACTCAAATATTCAAGTGATGTTTTGTTATAATGCTCTTTTTGATACACTCTTGATGACATCACTTGAATGATGAAAGCATTTGGTAGGTCAAAGCAAGTGACTGCAGAACTGCTGCACTGTGTGCACCGTTTCTAAGGCAGTCACTTTCCAGCTGTGCATAGTTGACTTTCGTACTGCTGTCTGGGAAACATAAGGAATCAGGTCATTCACTGGTTTCTCTATTTTATACACTTGCATTACATTAGCTGGAGTCCAGGTTGTAATCCGTTCAGTGCACCAAATGTGTCAGGTTCCCTATCCGGTTCTTGGCAATAAGTTTGTTATATTATCAAAACATAAGCCAAAGACATTTAAAACCCATCAATTCCCCATTTTCGGTGATGATAAAGTTAGACACTGATAACATGTATTAGAGCAAAAAGAACCAGATGAAGTAACAGGAACTTCACAAGTTCCCCCTGACTTTATGATTCCATTTTAATCAGATCTCTGATTCAATTATATATATCAGGAACTTCACAAGTTCCCCCTGACTTTATGCTTCCCCCTTAATCAAATCCCTAATTCAATTAAACTTCCCCCTTTTCGCATCATTAAAAAGACACAAGCAGGCAAACAATATAAAGAAGTCTAGCCAACCTAACCCATGCCACATATGTGCACTTAACATGATAGAGAAGAGAAACAGAGATGACATGCAATGAGATAATAAAAGAGGATAGATTTAATATATATAAAACATATTCCTATTAAAACAGGTAGAATTGGATTATTAAAAACGGGAGTAGTGTTGTTACATCCCAACCACATCAAAAGAAAAGAAACAAAACAACTGCTAAGTAAGAATAAACTGACATGAGACAATCCAGAAACTGGTCATTGAAGGGGTTACTTAGGGGACACTTGGATTAGAGGGCTTGGAAGATGCAGTAGTAGTTTGGAGAACTAGGTCTATTTGGGCATTGGCTGACTTTTGCTCATTGAGAAGTTCTGCTTTCAGGTGCTCCACCTGTACCCTGAGATCAACATTCTCTTTTGTCAGACGAGCCACATGATCATTTCACTTCGGAGCCCCTTGGGCTTGCTGACCTTCCAGGATAGAATTCCTAGCCTTCAACCTTTGAATCTCCTCAGTTGCACTATTTTGAGCATAAATGAGCTGTGAGATGGTTGATGTACTGCCTACCACCCATTCTTTTTATGCACTCACATTCTTCCAACATTGTCTGTGAAAAAGTCTGCTTCTTGATTCCTACCTTGCCTTGCCCCAGTAGCACCTTGAAAAACATAAACACTTGTGTTAGCAGAAACCCGTAAGAAAGACCATGATTACCATCCTTGAAGGTTGCTACTTTTTTCATGTGCTCGATCATAATAGCACGCAGGCTGCCATGATTAAATCTATCTAGTTGCTCCATCAAAAATAGGCCAGAATTAGAGGTCATGGACCTCCTCTCAGCATGAGGCAACATAACTTTGTTTACCAATTAAAATAGCAACTAATAAATAAGAAGTCATGCCTTCTTGTGGATCTGGTCCCCTTTTTGGTTTGCATTGTCCTTTACCACAACATTCCGGAAATTATATTGACATGCATCCTTCACACTAGACACACTATCCATAGGTATCTTGAAAATATCCCCAAGCAAACTCACATCAAACACAATGTCCACATTATTCACCAAGGCAGAGATATGATTGGTTTCAATAGGAAAACGGCTGGCATAAAATCTTTGAACCTCATCCTCATACACTTTGGGTGAATCCATGTAAAATAGATGCCCCCATCATTGAAACTCAACCATTGCAAGAACTTGCCGCATACTAGCCATATCAGATATCGGTGGGTCAAAAGTAATACCCAACATAACCTTTTGGTGCTTGAGGCGTTCTAAAGCAGAACTACTTTCACTCTTCAATTTTTTCACATAACAAGGTTCCTTAACGGTTTCAGACTTTCATTTGCCAGACTTCACACCACTAGATTTTGCTTTTCCCTTAGACTTGACCAATACATCCTCATCAGAAGCGGAGAGCTCACTCACAACATCTTTCACCTTGGAACTTGGGGTTGCAGTATTCTTTATGGAAATATATTCCTTCTTTTTGTGGGACCTTTTCACTAAGGAACTAGGTTTCTAAGTTGTTTCTTCTTCAACCTCCACTACTGGAACATCCTTATCACACACAATGATATTTTCTTTCTCCAACCTCCTCTGGTTCATTTTACTGCTCTTTCTGCTCTTTTGAAGAGCAGAGTCAAAGGCTACCATTGCTTGTAACATGGTGGTAGGTCGCTTAGTAGAAGACTCAGGAGTGGAAACCACCCTTCGCGTGACTATGAAAGCATCAAGAGGAAGGTTGTCTAGATCCTCCTCATCACTAGACCTCATCTTAGGAACTTGAATATCCAAGGGCACAATATCAAATACAAGAGTTGAACTGGCATGAGAGTGAGAGCCCTGACCTATTTCCTCCAGAGAAAGGTCAGGTTCCTTACGCGAGGGCCCAGTAGTTTCTGCCAGTGCTGAGCCCTCAATAGTCACTGTTTCTCCTTCGTCCCTTATACCTTGTATCTCATTTCTCTGAGACACTATCTCTTGCAGGACGTCGTCAGCAGATACCACAAAGATGGTTACGATATTTTCTTCTTCAATTGGATCCACTGCCACTACTGAATCTGTGGTGAGAATGGCAGAAACCTCTGTCACCTCAGGACTGTAACCTTGTTCTCCATATTTTCTTTTATTAATGAGAAACTTAGAAGATAGAGAGGACGGATAAACAACATTAGGGGTTTCTGGGATGGATAGAGACGGGGAATCTGGATTAGGGGTGATTTCAGCTGTGAGAGCTGGAGTGGTTATAGAAGACTCAGTGGGGATAGAGGACTCCATGGGTTTTTCAGTATCAGAGACGATCGAGGCATGGATTTTGGAGTTTGTGTCAGCCATTGAAGAGATGGAGAGAATGTGCTTTGAAGAAGTTCTAATGGAGGACTTATGGTTTTTGGAGACAAGAGAAGGGTTTTATTAAGAGTGGATAATTTTGAAGAGAGAGATAGGAACCGGTTCTGAAGCGGCGGTTGTGCTTGGAGAAGTGCAACGTTTTAGAGAGAGATGAAGCGACTTGAATTGAAGAGACATGACAACAGGGTCTGAAAAGGTGGATGACATAACATGTGATTTTTGTACCTTTTCAAGACGTGTATTAAAGAAAGCACAAAACTACTAACCTTTGGTACAAGAACCAGGTTCTTAACCTTTTATTTGAAAATATCAATCCTCTTTTATTAACCATACACTGCATCTATAGCTTCTATGCACATCATGCGTGTTTAGCTGCAACGGTATTGAAGTGACTTAGACTTGGCCAGAAAATACTTTATCTAGTTTTACCTGAATGTGATTTTCATAGCCAATTGTTGAGGAATCAAGTGCTTAATTAGGCTTCAAAAGCCCCAGCTTCACCCTGTTTCTTTCAATGTGTTCCCTACTCAATACTTTGGTGAAGATATCTGCAATTTGGTCTTCTATGTTCTAGCTACATATTCTGCTTCAGCTGTCGAAAGAGCCACCGAGTTTTGCATCCTTGTGCCCCAAGAGATGAGATATGATCCTAGAAAGTGAGCCATTCCAGAAGTGATTTTCCTGTCCACGAGATAACCTGCATAGTCAGCATCAGCAAATCCAATAAGATTGAAACTATCACTTGAGGGGTAATACATGATCAGGTCCTGTGTACCCTTAAGGCATCTCAAGAGTCTTTTGGAAGCATTTAAATGAGATTCCTTGGAATTTGATTGAAACCTTGCACTTAGCCCCACATTGAACACAATATCGGGTCTGTTGGCAGTGAGATAGAGAAAAGACCCAATAACCCCTCTATACATAGTTTAATTTACAGGAGATCCAGTTTCATCCATGTCCAGTCGAGTAGCAGTTGCAATGGGAGTGTCTATCACTTTTGATGCTTCCATATCAAACCTCTTCAAGAGCTACTTGATGTATTTCTGCTAACAAATGAATGTACCCTGTGTGGACTGCTTTACTTGAAGACCTAAAAAGAAATTCAGCTCCCCTATCATGCGCATTTCAAACTCACTTACCATGAGTTTTGCAAATTCTTCACATAGAGAGTCAGTTGTTGCCCCAATAATGATATAGTCAACATAGACCTGAACAATGAGCATGTTCCTTCCCCGTTTCTTTAGGAACAAGGTGTTGTCAATTTTTCCTCTTGTAAAACTATTTTCTAAGAGGATTTTTGATAACCTTTCATACCAAGCTCGAGGTTCCTGCTTCAACCCATATAATGATTTGTCCAGTTTAAACACGTATTTAGGGTGTTCATAATATTCAAAGCCTGGAGGTTACTTTACATATACTTCTTCCTTAAGAAGTCTATTCATAAATGCACTTTTGACATCCATTTGGAACATGATGAATTTCATATGAGATGCAAAAGCAATTAGGATTCGGATAGCTTCCATGTGAGCGATCGGAGCAAACGTTTCATCATAATCAACCCTTTCTCCTGATTGTAGCCTTGAACCACTAGCCTGGCCTTGTTCCTTTTAGTGTTTCCATGTTTATAAAGCTTGTTCCTGAATACTCACCTGGTCCTATAATGGTTCTATTTGAGGGTCTACGTAATACGTGTCAGATATTGTTTCTTTCAAACTGGTGCAACTCATCTTGCATGGCTGTTATCCAATCTGCATCTTTCAGGGTTTCTTTGATATTTTTAGATTCTATTTGGGAGAGAAAGGCTGAGAAGGAAAGTGAATTCCTGGCTTCTGACCTGGTTTGTACTCCAGAATCTAGAGGAGTGATTATATTGTCAAGAGGATGAGAACTTTTATGTTTCCAGTTAGGCATTCGAGGTTCATTTGTAGAGGAGCTGGGTATATCTAACTGGTTTTGTTGTGTTCTTCTCTAAGGTACTAGTGGACTGTACTTCATAAACTACTCTTTCTTCAGCTTCAGTGGTGTGAGCAGCTAATTTTTTACTATATTTGAGTTTTTATCACTTTTTGGTACATAATATATTTTAAAGTTTAACCTACGTATTTTAGCTCTTGTTTACCTTTTTTTTGTTGTTTTGCTTAGAAAATTTAAAATGATAAAAAGAGTCACATTTTTAATATAAGTTTTATCTTCATTTACAAAGAAAGAAAAAGTTTCAAAAAATATAATTATATTTAGTCTAGTGTAATTTTTAAGTTAGAGGTTTTCAATAGTATGTAGTGCTTTTTTCTTTTATTTTAGTAGGAGTAGATTTTATTTTTTGTTTATGTCTTAATAAGAAAAGAAAATCAGCAACAGAAAAAAAGGAAGAACTAATCAATGCCTCTTTTTTTTTTTACTCTCAATTTTTGGCACTCATAATATGCTTGTGAGCACGTGATTTTTGCCCTATATATGAATTATTCCCAAAATTTAAACAAAATAATTTCTTTCATTATTTTACACTTTTGTGAATTTTGTGTTATTTTCTGTTAATTGTTTGCATTTTGTTTGTGCATTTTTATTCATATGAAAAATACAAAAATACATTTGCATTTAGAATTTAATTTCATATTTTTAGGATTAATTAGGGGTTAATTTGTTTTAGAACAAAATGTGAAGAAATTAACAAAAATGGTTCACTTTTTGCATTTTAATTGTTTTAATTGTGAATTTGTCACAGGATAGTTTTTAAACAATTTTACGAATTAATTAGTTTAACTTTGAATTATATTAGGTCTTTGTTTTAATGTTTATATTTTTATAAAATCAGAAAAATAATACAAAAGGAAATAAATAATATGAAAGAAAAATAAACAAAAGAAATACAAAGGAAAACAATTAAAAAAAAGTGTGGCCCTAATTGAGAACTAGTTTTGGCCCATTTTTACACTTGTTTCGCTTGGCCCAAGTCGTCTACCTGCCCACATTGACCCAAACCCAATAGCTTTTCCCGATCCAACTCCATACCCCTGAAAACGACGCCGTCCAAATTAAGTGGTGATTTTGACCGTTCGTTATTTCAATCCAACGGCCAGGTTTTAATGTCAAGTATTAGATATTAATGTCTGAAAACCCTAGAGACCATTTGTATCTTCCTCGTACCATTTTACAGTCCCTTGTGTCTCCGTCGGCGCCGTCAGCCGGAACTCATCTCCGCAGGCGGCAGAGCTTCAAATGACCTCAAAATAACACCCCGAATTCCTTTTCTCCTCCTCTACCAAAATCCATAGTCCGTTTCTCTCAAATGTTAGCCGTTCTCTTCGAATTTAGTTTGAAATTTTCCGGCCAAGACACAACCTTGTCCAAACCGGCCCAAATTTACACCACACAATCCCCGGACCTCCCTCACCCCTAATCCCTAACTAAATCCCCTCAAATCCCGTCAGAATTGGACGAATCATGGATCTAGGGTTCATGCAGTTCTGGGCTATTTTTGAAGATTTTCAAGTCGATTGATTTCTAGTTAATATTATAGGTCTATTTTTGGCGAAATAGATGTATAATATTAACCGGAAGTCAATTTCGGATGTTTTTCTCATAAGGTCCGAATTTTAGTAAGTTTCTTCTCACTTTTTTTAAGTTTTGTTTGATTCATGCCTTGTCTGTTTAATTAATCATAGTTTTAATTTTCGAATGATTTTAATTGATAGTTTGGTTTTGATACAATTCTGTCCGTTAATTGTTAGCTAAATGTTTAGGTTAATTTCCATTTCTTCTAGTTCTGAGTTGATTTAGCTTAAATGTTCAACTGTTAGTTTATTTGTTAAATGTTAGTTTAATTTCATTTAGTTCCGACTATTAGTCTAAGCGTTGCATTTTTTATCCTTGTCTCCTGGTTTTAAATCTGTTTGAGTTTGTGTGACAGAATAAATATGATTTGTTTGTTTAATTGGTTAATTTCTGAGTTTCAATTAATTAGTCTTAGTTAGTTTTGAGTTGATTTAGGTGATTGGTTATATCTGTTGAAAGTTTAATTAGAATCAGTAATTTCGAGGGGTTTTCAGGGGTAGTTTGGACTTGGGAAATGGCTAATTTACCAAGAACAGTAATTTCAAAATAATAACCAGGGTAGTATAGGTATTGTATAGGTAGAAGAACACCCTAGGGCCTTCTAGAATAGGACTTTAGTGTAGATTTCAGCCAACTTAGGACACTAGCTTGGGTAACAAGTTAAAAGAGGAGGGATTAAAGCTGAAAAAAGGAGGGACTAATATGTAAAATGCAAAATTGAGGGCTGCCCTCCCTTAGGCCTATAAAAAGGCATCAAAATGCCTTGATGAAGTTTTGGAGCCCCAATATTCCCCCCAAAAATCTCTTTAAACTCTAGAGATCTGAAATTCAAATTCAGATTACAAAATCCTCTTAGATCTTAGCTTTCTTCATATAGAAAACCAAAAAAACAATATAAACTTCCAAAAATCTAAAAATATTTATTGTTCCATTAAACTTTTAGGTGAATTTCAACTTTTCAGTTGCTGATTTACATTTTTCTATGTTCAAGTTCTGATTTCTGAAGTTTCTGGAGTTTACTGATTTGTTTTCGAGTGGGTTTAGGCTCATTTGAGTTGGTTTTGAGTAGATCTGATCATTCTATGTGATTTTCAAGCACCTTTGGGTTTCGAAATCTTTGCTGGACCTTTGTTACTCGCTCATTAATTGCTGTTGGGATTTAAATTGGTTTCTGAACTACTGCTGTGATTATTGCTGCTGATCTCCTCTTCTTCTTGTATTTCACTTTACCAGGTACACCTCTAAATCACCCTGATGTAACTTTGAGTTGAGTGGAAATAGAAGCACCTGCTGGATTCGAGTTCATTTTCGATTGTCTTATCATCTGATAGTTGCTAGTTGAAATGAATGTTTAGTATTTGTTGTTTTTGCCTTATTAGAACAAATGTTTGGATTATATGATTTGTATGGACTATTCTGGACTGTTTTAGCATACTAGCTCATTCAGCATTATGGTATAGCTTAATTCAGTTTCAGTAATTCATTCAGTAGATATAGAATCGATTCAGCTAGTTTTATTAGTTGTAAGTTCAGTAGTTAATTCCAGTTAGTTTGTAATTATAAAAATAGGTTCATCATTTGCGTATTTGGCGTCAGTTTTAGTGAACGTGATTTGAATTAATATAATAAAGGTGCTTGAATGCCTAATGTTAGTCTAGTAATGTTAATGTGGATTAGTATCATGTGGTGGAGGTGTCATTATCATGCGTGTTTCTAGCTTAATTGTCACCTCATTGAATCTTAAAAGTTCATTAGTAGATAAATAAATAAAGTAACCTAGATGGGTAGATAAAATAATCTAAGTGTTGAACGGGGCTGGAGATTATAACAAGCTTAATTTGGTGGTCCAATATGCCTCTTTCTCATTCGCTAGTATGACTAAATAGATTGGTTTTTCATTTTGTTAAGTTTTAGAGTTCAATTTCAGTGATCTGTTGATAATTTCAATTTGTAAATACATTTCCTAATATGTAATGGTTGCACTTAATCGGTCGTTGATTCGGTTCTGGTCTATACTGCATAGCTGGTCGATGGGCTTGAGTCTCGACTGGCAGGCCCACATCTGGCACTGTCCCTTGGCATAGTCAGGATTCATTAAAAGGCCAGTTTCAAGGCCAAGAAAGATTTGAGAGTGCATAAACTAATTGTAGTAATTCCTAAGCCTTGCTAAATAATTAGGACCTTTTTTTTCTTCTACTTTAGAGACAAACAAAAACAGAAAATCATAGTTGCTTTTAGGTTAGCCTTTAAATAAAATTGATGAGATGAGCCCCGCCAAATAAAACTATAAGTTGCGGGGCCCTCAATAAATATTGTATTAATTTTAGACTTCGCGATGGGCCGTTTAGTGAATTTCACGGCCTTCCCTAAGGATAAAAACGCGTTAGTCTCTTTAGGTACACACTTTAATAAGATTACATTCCTAAAATTCGGGTGCACATTTGTGTGACCCAAATCGAAATCTCAACGGAGTCAAAATGTGTCAACAACCACGGGTGCATTGATGTGATGTGGTTTGAGACGCATTTTCACGATATTGCAATTCTTATTAAAATAATAATAAAAGCAGTTTACGAATAAAAGCACATAAGCTAGAACATATTTTGAAATCAGATGAAATCTACAACAGTTGAGCGACCGTACTAGAACCACGGAACCCGGGAATGCCTAACACCTTCTCCCGAGTTAATAGAATTCCTTACTCAGATTTCTGGTTCGCGGACTGTTAACAGAGTCATATTTTTCCTCGATTTGGGATTCAACCGGTGACTTGGGACACCATTAATCTCCCAAGTGGAGAATCTGAAATATTAGTAATAAATCCCGTTCCGATTGTCCTTTAATTGGAATAACTCCCTTATGCCCTTGCGGGTGTAGTGAAAAAGGAGGTGTGACAGCTCTGGTGACTCTGCTGGGGTTGACAAACCCAGAACATCGGTTCAGGGTTTAAGAATTCGAGCTTGGAATAATTGTTATTTTTGGCTTTATCTGATTTTCCTACATGTTTTCTGCTCAATGTGCTACATGCTTTAGTGCTTTGATATTATTTGAACTGTATATATAAATTGTGTCGAAACCCTTCTCTTCTCACCTCCAGGGATGTGATTACTGGTTGAGACTCCCTATTATGTTAGTGTTAATACCCTGAAATAAGAAAGAGGCCGGACAACTTACTAAGCCGGATGGCCTTTTGATCCACGGTACGTAGCCCCCTCCTCGACTCGAGTTGTCCGCTCGGGTACACAGTTTAGAACACATAAGCAGGATTTGAACATAGAATAACTTGACTTCATGCTGGATCCCTAGTAGGAACGCTTATTTGCATCACGTGCATTTTGACTTAGGGGACTCAACACAGGGGTTGGGTCCGTCTAGGACAGGTAATCGGATATGAAAAGACCATCCTGATGCATCCTACATGTTGCATGTACATTTATTTGTCTCGGACTCGTATGCTGACCGACTTGAATATTTGGAAAAATTGAACACAAAAAAGAGAAATAATAGTGTAGAGAGTTAATTACCTGTTTTAGAAAATCGACCGATGTCAAAATAGAGTCGAAACTCTGTCGAATTTTTGAGGAAAATGAAAAAAAGAAAAGGGAAAAAGGAAAATGTGTTATTAAAAAAAAGAAATGGTTTGTTTTATTTGTCAATAAAAAGGAAAAGAAAACAAAAGAGTTTTATTCCCGGCTAGCTTGTTGGAAATGAAAATACAAAAAAAAAAAATAAAAAAAATAGGGGTTTATTTAAAAAAAATAGTTAGTTTATTTGCCCGAACTATGCTGGTTTTATTCTCACCGTATGTGAGATACGTAGGCAACCCTCATCGGGTCCAGCCACCCTTTTTCAAAAATCGCCAAAAAATATCGACATTTTAATTTTTTGTCAAAATAAGGCGGGTGACGCCATTCTTGTTGGAAAATAAGCCGAATGTCCCCAAAAGGGCGTCGGAAGGCTATTTTTACAAGAACAGTCACCCTGAGTCATTTTAAAACGGTTTGTGGGCACAGCCTTACAATCTCCCTTTCGGAAGTGTTGAAAGGCCGTATTCACAAAATCGAGTCTTTGTTTTCTTAAATAAAATTTTTGGAAAAATAGCCACTTTGCTTTTTAAGTCAAAATAAGCCACTACATGGCCAGTTTTATTTAAATAGTCACAGTTGATATTGAAACCTTCTCAGCCTTGCGCAGACCTGCGGCGATGCCGAGTGATGCCCCGCGGGCCCCATGATGTGAAGCTTTGATGCACTCTTGATATAGTATCATCGAGTCGGTATTTTGTTGTTTTGAGTCTGCTTTTGTAGCTTCCCTTCAAGAAAAACAAATAATCTAGTATTTCTTGTACTCGGCGTTTATTAATGAAATTTGAAAATCCCAAAAATTGTCCCTTTATTTTTGCTTTCAATTTGCAAGAACTACGCTTGGTCTGATTCATGCGGGGCCATGATACGTAGAAAATCTCCATAGGATTCGACAATAGCCAAAAGAAAAATAGAAAAATAAAGAAGAAAAAGAGCAAAAGAGAGGAAAAACCACAAAAGACAATAGCAGAAACACAAGAAAGAAAGAAAAGAAAATCAAGATAGGAAGAAAATAGGAACAAGAGAAGACAAAGGTAAGAGTGAAAAAATGAAAAAAGAGGAAAAAAAAGAAGCAAAACAAAGGAAGAGAATGTTTGCAATTGGAAATAAGGAAAAGGCTGGGATGACGCATGTGACCAATCAAAAGCATAATAGGAACTGTTAACTGCTTAGGTGCATTCACTCCCCAAATGTGCGGGTCCCAATATGTTAAATGTCCTAACGCTAACGTGATGGTTTCATTTTGTCATGTCATTCCAGAAAGGTGGTTGGTTTTTGGTTTTAAAGTGATAACTCCTCTTTACAACACAAGGACAAAGGGCAGTCGGCATCCTGGCAACCTATTCCTACAACACCCGGTCGAATAAACTGAACATGACAGGCCAAGAATCAGATACCAGTATTGTGGACCAGTCAAAAGAGGTAGAAGTGGTGGATGTCAAATCAATGAGGGAAGAGATGTATAAGTTGAGGCAGCAGATGGCCGAGATGCATCAGGCCTGGGCTTAGGGTCAGCCGACGCCAGTTTACCCCGCCAATCCAGCATATATCCCACCTTTGGCTCAGTCTCAGGAGCCTCCTACTCTGAATTCATCTCCAGCTTTCCCTTTCTACCAACAGAGTTATAGCACCACCTCCTATCCTCCCTAAGATCCACCACCCAAACAAAACCCTCCACCACCAATAACCCCTGTCTTTGTGGCACCTCCACCTGCCACATTGCAAAGATCTTCCAGTGAGCCATTGTTTCCAACTCATGACGGCCAGTACTACCCTTCCGAGCCTACCTTTAAAGCTCCTGAGCCATATTCCTACACCCCTCACTTTGAGCTCCCTGTGGAAACTGACAAGCCGCTTAAGGATCCGGAACAGGAAGAGATGTTTCAAAAAGTAAAAAGCCTGGAGCAATCCTTCAGGAACATGCAAGGATTGGGTGGCCAAGTCAGTGTGGCCTACAAGGATTTGTGCTTGTTTCCCGATGTCCAGCTGCCAGCAGGGTTAAAGTTACCAAAGTTTGATTTGTATGATGGACATGGTGATCCTGTAGCCCATCTAAGGGGATTTTGCAGTAAGATGAGAGGAGCCGGGGGAAGGGATGAGTGTTGATGGCATACTTCAACCAAAGTCTAAGTGGCGCAGTCTTGGAATGGTACACACGGCAAGATCATGCTCGATGGTACACTTGGGATGGTTTGGCCCAAGCATTTGCATACCACTTCCAGTGCAATCTCAAAATCGTCCCGGACCGTCTGTCACTGACTAAAATTGAGAAGAAGCCTGGGGAAAGCTTCAGGGAGTATGGTTTTCGGTGGAGAGAGCAGACGGCAAGATTTGATCCTCCAATGAAAGAGAGTGAGATGGTCGATTACTTCTTACAGGCTTTGTAGACTACCTACTATGGTCACCTGGTGTCAGCAGTGGGAAATCTTTTAACGAGGTAGTGAAAATGGGAAGTATGGTTAAAGAGGGGCTCAAATCCGATAAAATCATGAGCTATTCGGCAATCAAGGAAACTACACAGGCTATCCAAAGCGGCACTAGAGGGGTATTGGGAAAGAAAAAGAAAGAAGATGTGGTGGTAGTTTACTCAAGAACTTGGTTCAGGGGCCCATCCCCATATTACCATCAACCTCGACCCCGTCCCCAAACCTACCCTCACACTCCATAGCACTATTATCCACCCCATGGTCCCCACTTCTCTGTCCACCATGCCCACACATACCCCCACCACATCCTACCCACGTGCCATGGCATGCACCCACTCTACAAAATGCTTACCCCACACAAAACACCTACCCACCTCCAAGAGCTTATAAGACTCCCCCTGCCGCAGGTTTGCGAGCCAATCAAAATTTCAAGCAAGAAAGGGCGCAGAAGCAAGAAACTTTCACCCCCATCGGAGAGTCATATGCAGACTTGTTTGAGAAACTAAAGCATTATAACCTGATTGCACCGATTCCTCTGAATAATGCGGACAAGCGTGCAAGAAGATTTGACCCTTCTAAAAGGTGTGAATACCATTCCAATGCCCAGGGGCACGATGTCGAAAGTTCCCGAGATTTGAAAAGAGAGATAGAGAGAATGATTCAGGAAGGGGTAATTGCAGTCTAGGATAGTGCCACCCAGGACATCACACAGAATCCTTTACCTGCACATGATGGTGCGCATTTCTTGGGGAATATCCATGGCGATAGGGAGTATGAGAATCCTCTCAGAAACGCGGTGAATGAAGGACCCATCAATTTTGATGGGCAATCCAGTAGCTAAGGTGTCGAGTTTTGTGGTTGAAAAGACGCTCCATCTCTCGGTTAGCTAGAGTGGAGTTTTGGTGGTTTATTTTATTTTCATTTATGTTGTCCGGATTATTTTTAGGGTTGTAATCCGGACATTGTCTTGTAACTCAAACCCTTCTATCTTTTCACTTTTGCTTTGTTTAGTCATAATTGCTTGTCTAGTGCGATCTAGGTTTGTTCAGAGGTTGTAACTCTAGTCTAGTTTGCTTATTTTGTTGTTGAAACCCTTTCACCGTCAGTATAATGCAATTCTCTGTATCTCGCCATTTCTAGTCATTTATTTTGGTTCCCTTCTCCTTTTACAATTCTTTTCATGCTAGTTCTAGTGATATGACATGCACGCATAATGCTCAGCCTGGTTTTTCAAATTCAGTTTAGTAATTGAAGCAATGAAACAATGTTGAAGATGTAAGGACACTCGAGGGAAATAAGTAAAGGCATTCTGAGATCACTTCAAGCCCAAATCAAGTGAAACTGGGGGCAGATAGAACATAAAGAAATACTGTTGAAAAGCATCATGCCACATCGGTTTGAAGCCAAAGGCAAGTTTGGCCCAAGTCTACAGGGACCGTTCGTGGTACCGAGATTGTTGTCCAATGGTTCTAGGTAATTGACAAATATAGAAGGCATATATATGAATTAATCAAAAGGTGTTATGTGTGTTTTCCTCAGCTTGTTTAACTGTGTAATTTGTACTTGGCATGTTTTGGAGATTGAAATGACGAAGGCATTTTATTGTGCTATCCAAACACTTTATCCTTTGTTACCCCTTTGAGCCTCGGTTGTTTTCTTGCATACCCCTCTTTCGGAATTAATGATAAAACTCGTAAGCCCGAGCGGGGAAAGTAAGTGGAAAAACAAGTGAAAATAGTGAAAAGAAAAGAAAAAGAGAAATGAAAAGAAAAGAAAAGAGAAAAGAAAAGAAAAAGAAAAGGAAAAGAAGAGAAAGAAAAAAAGAAAAAAAAAGAAGAAAAGAAAAAGCAGAGAAAAGAAAAGAGAAGGAAGAGAAAAGAATGAAAAGAAAGTGGAAGAAAGGAAAGATCGCAACAAATGTAGTCGCCTGAACTACATTTGACTTGATCCCGAAAGGGTACGTAGGCAGCTTCTCTCTGAAGTTCAGTCACACCGAAATAAAAGTCCTAAAATTCCCCAAAAGGAAACTGGGGCAGAAGTTGTGGTTGTTGTGGGAAATCTGATTCCGAAAGTTGTAATTTTGAACCAATGATGAAATGGTTTTGAGCCTTTAATACCCTTTCTTTCAAACCCTATCCAAAAGCCCACATTACGGTCCAAAGAAAGACCTTCTGATCAATCTTCGAGACATGCCAAGTCAAGCGAGCAGAGGTGAATCATATCAGGGGAAACACTCCGGTCCAAACGAAGGAAGTTAAGAATGAGGGAGTCTTGTTGATGAGAACCCTCCCGGGTACCCCAAGGCAATGAAAGATGAGAGAAATAAAAAATGAGAGAGTCTTATTGGGGAAAACCTTCACGGGCACCATAAGACGACAGTGAGATGAGAGAAAATTCAAAAGGAGAGAGGCTTGATGGTGAAAACCCTACGGGTACCACAAGTCGACTAAGGATGGTGAATCAGATCGGGCAAGCGGAGCATTGAAGCCCAGTTTCACGGCAAAAAGGTACAACAAGAGCTGAACATCAGATTTGCTAAACATAGTAGGTTGTAGGTGCATGTCAAGGTCGTTAAAGTCGGTATCCACATCTGATGGTTTGCCACTCTGTAGGTTTCTTGTTAGGAATCGTCTCTTTCCATTATCCTTTACTCTATTC
Source organism: Nicotiana glauca (assembly GCA_026770625.1). NCBI lineage: Eukaryota > Viridiplantae > Streptophyta > Magnoliopsida > Solanales > Solanaceae > Nicotiana > Nicotiana glauca. Next base: position 140,962 of record MU774629.1, read on the forward strand.
CTCCCATCTTGTTTATTTCCTCTTCTTGAGTCTATTGGGTCAACACAAGTGAGAAATGACTTCAAAATCTGTCACCAAGCTTTCCAATTAAACAAAATAGGATCTGGTGAACACATAAAGGCGTCAAGTCAGGAGAAAACAGCAGGCACAATGAGTTGGCCACAATCAACATGCTTTGGGATTCGTGTGAAATACAAGGGTTTGATACGTCTCAATTTAGGAACCACGCAACAGATGGAGGGTG